>JACBYL010000523.1:0-38910 GCA_015266385.1 Trichoderma oligosporum | reverse complement strand
CGGCTTCCTAGACAAGGCGTCCTTTACTGTCTGTTATAGCGCCTTGGGGTAGTGCCTAACTCAGTGCCTTTAAGATACCTGAGGTTTTGGAACATGAGGGGTCGTCTGGCCAATTGGAGCTTCGCTAGGAGCTCACAAATTAATACCCCTCCAAACTACATCAACTATCATAAAGCTCCAAACCCTTTTCTTTTGCTTTATTAAAGCTACCACCAGTAACAGCATAATCACCTGCACATGACTTAGTATATCAACACGCGACAAAACTTGTCAGCTCAAACAGCTTTTATTCGAAAACACAACTGTTCGTCGCAGTCCCCATGGATTAAACCAGCCTCTTGAAGAAGAAATCTTCAGGCGAGGCCTCGCGATGAGCTACAAGAAACGAGAAGAAGCAACGTCCCACCGAAGCCCGTGATGAACAGTTTGTGGCCCTCAGCGAAGGCGGCCCAGGAGGCTTCCAATGACACCTCCAACGATGAAGCTATCGAGTTCGCACCAGATGAATCCGCGATTGAAGATGGCCCGGACTCATCACCAGGTCCAATGCCGCTGCCACAGCTTTCGTCGTCAAGAAACCCCCTCCAGCAGTCGCAACGCCATCCAAACTCTATGCAAGGCGGCAATGCTGGCTTCAACCCGATGATGCCTCCTCATTTGTCTTCGAATGATAATAATAATATTAATCGGTCGCAAGCACCGCAGCATGCTCCCACCGATTCTCTCTCCCTGATGCAGCTGCGGCGCATCGTGGCTACAGTCAACGCAGCTGAGCCTGCGGCCTACGATTTCCTCTACTCGGATATGGGTCCACATGCCGAGGAGATAGATGAGTGGTTTGTGTACCAATTCTGGCAGTGGGTGCGTCTTAATGCGGCACAAAAGGCCTTTGAGTGGCACTGGGATCACCAATCAGGCGGCAAGTATGGCTGGGATGACGCGGATCATGATGCGAGGACTAGGTTTGTCCAGGCCGTTATTGCTGGTGTGCAGTCCAATGATGCGGCGTTGAGAGCAACATCCATTGGCAAGCTTATGTATCTGGTCTTGGGGAGATGGGGGGACACGGCGATGCCGCACGCGACGGACGAGACGAGTCGATCTATTGCAAGCATTCCCCAGCTTCAAGCGATAAAAGCAGGCGTGGAGTGTTTGACTTCATTGGAGGGTATACCAGTCATTTGGGAGGCACTGAGAAACGTCTTTGAGATTCACTGGTATGACCCCATGCCCATGGCTGGCGCAAAAAGACATGTTAGGATTCTAACATGAATAGGTCTGGCGATATCCAACAAGGCAGCGCTCAGGATGCCCAAGACGAACTGATGAATCTCCTGACCATTATGTATATTATTGTTCAGGAGACTTTGAACGATCCTGAAGATATGTCTTCGACCTACGGAAAGCTGCGTACGTACTGTGGATATTGGAGAACTTTTTAAAGGGTGTGTCGCTGATATATAATGGTCTAGTCGAGTTGAACCCTTCGCTTGTTGACTTCATGATGCTAGCAACTTCCAAGCTGAGATGGGACGAACAAAATATCATGCCTCATACCCAGGTAGACACTCTCCATTCTTTCAAGTTCATTATTTTTGAGTTCTACTACGGAGATATAATTTTCTAACAAATTAGTGAAGATTTTCTTATTCTTCTGGAAATCGATTCTTCTTGTCTTTGGCGGTACCAAGGACCTTGAAAGGGTCAAAGAAGCCACCAGTGAGCTGGCAGCTGGAGTTAAAGACAAAGATACAATTACGGCATCACCTCTAGACTACCACGTTTTCCGCCAGGAAATAACGTCAAAATATCCAGCTTATGTCCCCCCGCAGCCCCTGATTCCTCTAGAAGCTGATAACCCATCGCTGCTCCCACCTCTGCCTAACATAGCGACCCGAAATGGCGCCAACGGAATTATCCCTCAACCATCCAACATACAGATGGGGGGTGCATCCATCCTAGATCAACCAGTCCACATTGCCACTCCGGCTCCATCGCCTCCGCCTTCGCCGGGAGTTGGCGGAAAAGGGGGCAAGAAGCAGAATTACCAGACTAACCAAAACTTCCCCTTCATGTACCCTCCTCTCGATGCCACCAGTAACAGCGCTGGCGGGAAGGGTGAAGCTGGGTATGGCAATCCTCTGGTTTCTCGAAGATGGGAGGGTAGCGATATCCCTGCCTCAATTCTTGAGGCGGGACAGCTCTTCTCCTCACGTGTCAGGATGACTCGGGCAACTCGCCAGCTCTGGGGGGAGCGAGAGCGGTTCCTAAAGTTTGAACGTGGCTGGGAAACGGATGATGATGGTGACGATGATGACGATATTGAGGACCTTGACCTTAACGAGCTCACCTTGGAGGAGAAGGAGGTCTTGCGAGAGCTGAAAGCAGAAGATAACAGAGAAAAGAAGAAAGAGCGGCTGTCTGTGGGTCCTGAAGTCGACTTTGGCCCTCAGCCAGAGAGACTGAGTGAGAGAGACAAGCAACGACTTATTGCGGTGGAACGTTTCTATGTAAGTGTACCCTGCCACCCCCATTCGTTTTCATTTTCCTGATCATAACTAACACAAAGTAACCGGTTTAAAGCGCGATGCCTTGCCTCATCTCCAGTCCATCGTGATTGTCCTGCTCCGTCCAATCCTTGTTAATGTCACAGCAATTGTGACCCAGCAGCAGAACCAGATGGCAGGAATGACTAGTAGAGCTAACAACCCTGGCATTAATGGTGGCCATGGTTCACAGAGGGGTATGGATATGGGAGGACAAAGCCAGCCAGAGGAAGAAGGGGAGCCTACCCCAGAAGAAATCGACGCGACTCGAACACGGGAGATTACCTCGAAAGCTATGACAGCCATTCTCTTGCTGTTACTGAAATGGCTCAGAATCTCGCGTAAGTATAACTGGTACATGCGGCGCCAAGAATTGCTAAGCTGAATCTCGTTTTGTTCCCAGATATACTCAAGTTTGAATACTTGACTCAGCTTTTGCTGGACTCTAATTATCTCCCACTGGTTCTCAAACTCTTTGCGCATCAAGATATTCAACAGGTGGTCAACAGTAAGATGGATCATGTTGAGAATAGGTGAGAAAAAAAGAAAACAATTATTCGACGCAAAGCGTTTATATGACAATGATGTTTACAATTTTGCTAAAAAACTGTCAGCAGCTTCTTCCAATTTTGCAATCTTCGATCGAAATTTAAGGACAAGGCCGAAAGTGATCCCGAGAATGAGGACGAAGACGTGGACGAAGACGATATTGACGGCGAAGATGAAAGCAACGAACGAAATTTAGAAGAAGAGAGCGAAGATGACGCAGCGCCACCGCCAATTCGAAGACAGCGGGAGCTAGAGGAGCCGGTGGTGGACCAAATGGAGGATGTGGGAGTCAGCACGGAGGATCAGGGCTCAATGAGGCCTGAAGTTGACGAGATGGGTTTGCCCTTGAACTCTCTTCCGCTAGAGCCTATTACCGATTTCTCCAGGCGAAACTTCTTCTCCTTGATCAATTATCTCAGGGTAATGCAGAAAATCTGCAAGAACAAGGCGCACCGCAATCTCCTGCTCGTGCAATACAAATCATCCACCATCCTTAAGAAGTCCCTTCGAGTACCCCAGCCTGAACTTCGGTTATACACGCTCAAGCTTTTCAAGGGCCAGGTGCCGTACTGTGGTCGTAAGTGGAGACAGTCCAACATGCGCGTCATCACAGCCGTATACCTCCACTGCCGCCCTGAGCTCCGCGATGAGTGGCTCGCAGGTAGCGACATTGATGCGGAAGTAGACTCGGCACTGCCTTTGGAGCAGGCCCTGCGCAGCTTGACTCATTGGCTGAATGTGCGAAGATACCCTGAGAAGATTGCGGCGGATATTCGTATTGCCATGAAAGAGGAGCAGGACTTCTTTTCAAGGGAACTAGAGAAAGTGGATCTAAATTGGACGGATTTGATGGTTAATGGGGATGATGCGATGAGCGAATTGGACCATGGGGAGCCAACATGGGGGTGAATGAGAGAATGAAAAGAAGGAAGCATGAAATGATGACTGATGAGCGAATGAATGAACCAGCATCAAAGTACTGAATATACATATAGAGTAGGTAAGAAAATGACGGTTGCTGAAGGCAGGTAGGAACAGCTTCACGAAGCGGTTATGAGAAGTTTTAATTGAGCGCTTTTATTAAAAACAAAACAAAACATATTACTCTCCATATATACCTTTAAAGTGCTGCAAGTTCATATTGTATCGTTTAGCCACTTAATTCATTATTATTAAAGCAGAAGTTGACAAATGCCAGAACTCTTCTTGCAATATTTGCCCAGTGGGCTATTACTACATGACAAATTGATATTCGATTTCAAGCGATTGGACAGCCCTCCAACCATATCTCTCATTAGCCACATAAAAGGGTATTGATTCACCTTAGGTTCTCATTATGCCTTTGTACTTTTTTTTTTTTTAATTTTTTTACCTTTTTTTTTTTTCACTTTTCTCTCTCTTCTTTGTTCACATTGCCAGGCCACTATTTCCTTGGTGATAAATTCTCCTCTCCGGGAATTGTGGTTTATATTACTGACTTATTGTTCACCACGATCGTACACGCCATCGTCGTAGCGGAAGTTACGGGGTTCTCCATGACCAGCCGTGTGATGTGGCACCGCGTAGCCGCCGCCGGCACCGCCGTAAGCGGTATTGGTGGTACCGGTAGGTCCGGTTACACCAGAGTAGCCGTACCCTGATTCGTACTTCTTGTATCCTTCGGTGTGGTTATATGGGTTGGATAGTTCATGGTTTTCAGGAGCATAGCTCGTACGGTGGTCTAGTTGGTCTGGTAGAGGGTGCTGGGGTAGCATATTACCCTCATCGCTGGCATCGACAACTTTACGGCCGCCAAAAATGCGTCCGAAGAAGCCGCCCTTACGACGGCCGAAACCAGACGTATAGTCGTTCTGGGGACCGGGACCATATCGCTTCTCCTTTCGGTGGTGGCGTGTTAAGGCGAATTCCATGAGTATGGAGAAAACGAAGAATATGCTAAGGTTAGGGGGAAAAAAAAAAGAGCGTCAGTTGAGAGTTGTAAACAAACAAACAAAAAAAAAAAAAAAAAAAAAAAAAAGCGTAAATGGAGAAATATAAAAAAAAAAAAAAAAAAAAAAAAAAAAAAACAGGTCCGAGGGCTTACATGGCGATAATGGCAACGGCTAAACAAGCGGATTGAAGTCTGCAAGCAGTATGGAAACTTGGCAAAGTGGTGAAGCCCTTGTCCCCGTGAACCGTGCTTGACGACTGGCCCTTGCCAAAGGGCGTATCGACGTTGCCGTTACAGCTGCCCGCTCCATTCTTATTGGCGATAGCAACGTAAATAAAGGCTCCGATGAAGCAGAGGTCGAAGAAAACGGCCAGGAAGGACGTCAAGGTATGACCGGCGACACAGCATAGTAAGAGTAGCGCTAGGAGCGTATACAAAGTCCCGGCTCCTGAAATGCCCTCGACAGCTCGAGTACTAGTGGCGATGCGAAGATTGTGGTTATGTAGCGTAGCAAGGAAATATGAGTAGATGGCGAGGACAATGGCACAGCAGCAGAACTGGATGCCACGAATGAACCACTGGATGAATTTGAGGCCGAAGCCTGTTCTGGCGCCCATGATGATGAAGGCGTTTTTTTTTTTTTCTTCTTTTTTTCTTCTGACCCTTTTCTCTTTGTTTCTTAATTATGCCTCGAGAAAGAGGAATGAGTGAAATATAGGTTTGAGAGTTGATATGCTGTGATGTTTTGATAAAGTACGATAATGTATAATCCGGTGATCCGATATCAGGTGTTTGTTTGTTGGATATCACAAGTTATAAGGGAAGAGTGGAAAAAAAAAAAAGAAACGGGAGAAGAACCTCGGTTCTCTGTGAAATTGGAAAAAAAAAAAAAAAAAAAAAAAAAAAAGGGGGAAAAAAAAAAAAAAAAAAAAAAAAAAAAAAAAAAAAAGGCCGGAATTAACAAAAGCCGTGGGATATGAGTTTGTAAAATATAAAGGGTGATTGGATATAGGAAGAAGATGCGCTCATCATTCACTTCTTCTTTCAAAAGAGCTTGATCTAGGTATTAACAAGAGTTAATAGAGAGAGTACGTACCTACGGAGAATTAGATGTGCAGTGGAGGAGGAGGGGAAACAGTACGGAGTACATACTCACAAGTATGCTGTGGCGGGGCTGTGGCGGGGCAGATCGTCACAAGATGACGTACTCGAGGAGGGCAGAGTCTTGCGTACCTGCGCTGTGGCTGAGACGTACCATTTGAGCTAGTGTCCTGCGCTAAAACAGCTGTAAGATCATCAATATCTATACCGATGGACGAGAAGAAGAGTACTTTGGCTACGTCAGTGGTGTAATAGTTTGCTTTACAGTATAAGCCACTGAGCGACTTGATCGATTTTGTCTTTTAATTTTTTTCCTAGCCAATTTAAAACCGAATACGGAGTAATGGCTTGAATAATAAATGATTCAAAGTAACGTTTTTGATACCTTTAATACTACTTACTGCAAGAGAAAGAAATGGGTTAAGGGTCTAAGTGGCTGTGTGGCTGTGCAGCTGTGGATGATGTTATCGCCATCTTGGTTATTTAGTTTATTGGTTTAGTAGCAACTATTACTTCGTACCTAGAGTAAAGTGCCACAAAGATTAGCTGAATTCCAAGCAATGTTTCGCGATAACAACACAATAACATTGTTTAATCTCAGAATTTGAAAGACCGCGGGGAAAAGGTCTCACTTTCGTAATGAGCGCTTAGGGGTTAAAGTAAAAAAAGAAGGGGGACTGATGTATATATAGCCGAGGACGAGGAGGTTGATTATCACCACTATGGTAAGAGATTTAGTGTTCTGCACGGCAAATCATATGGAACGTGACAGAAGAAGCGTTCATTTGTCTCGCCACGGAATAGATCGTGTCGATCAGAGAACGTGCATATTCAGGTACTAAAGAAGGATTTGGAGACGCTACACACCCCTCACTCAATAATGAGCATGAATAATGCCTATTCTCTCTATGGCAATCCCATTAGAAGCAAAGAAAGACACTATTTCAAAAGTTGTCTTGCGTTTGGCATGCTGGGAGAATCATTAGAGGCTGTGTGATATAGAGGCATACCTGATAATTGCTGTACCAGTAACAATAGATGTTGTAGTAGAGCCAAAAGGCTGTAGCTTAGAAGCAGGGCTGGTTTAGACTGATCTTAGAAAAGCTGTATATTGAGGTCGCTATTCTGGTAACCCTGGAGCTCGGACCCTTGCCTAGCTGATACAAGCTGTTCAATTCTGGCATTGACTATCACATCTGATTCTGGCGTTGAGTCTGGGAGTATTGTTTAGTTTTTAAAGAGCGGCTGATGGTAGTTAGGAGTATATATATATATATATACTTGCAATAAAAAAATATTAATGAGTTGCTCGTCTCCCTCGAGGCCGTGCCTCGTACACTACTTCTTTGCTCTTGTCCCCATTCAATTTGGTATTTGTCTGGGCTGGTGATGTTTTCACCTTAGCTAATAGCCAGAGCAGTAGAGAAAGTGAGTGGGATGGGAAGTCACCGGTGTTGACAAACTATACAAGTAAGATGGGGGGGCAACAGAGCAAGTCTTTCAGGTAGAATTCTTCTGAAACATAGATAATTCCTATATTAAAAGTCCGTCACGCATATTGCTATGTTGTTTGATCTTCATACGCTCACCATGCCCATCTGTCATCCATTCCCTACGCCCCTTTATTATAACAAATTTAGCCAAATTCTTTTTCTCTTTATCCTACTCCAAACAATTATGCGTATATGGGTATCTTTCCTTATTTCTTCCCCGTCTTTCCCATTAGAACCAACCATAATATAACCGACTATCTTTATCCAGAGTTCGTACTCGCCAATTTTGTATGGCCGCAGCCTTTGTAAGTGGAGGAGGTGGGGGCAGTAGCAATAATCCATCTCATCCAAGTTGCAGAAGAGGAATAAAAAAAGACGGCAGAAGAAGAGAAGGAGGGAGAAGGAGAGAGAGAAAAAAAAATCAATGAACGAATGAATGAAAGAAAGAAAGAGAGAGAAATTCACATTACTCGGCTTAAAGATCGAGATCAATCCCAGCCATCCCACATTATCCAGCCGCCAAGCTCGCTGGTAGAATCTGAAATGCCTCCCATGCTGTAACCATGTTGTATATATGGCATTCTACCATGAGCATACGCATCATGCTGGAATGCATCAACGCTACCAAGAGATGGATTGCGAAGTTTGTCCATAGTCATGTTTGAGGCCCTCAGACAAGCGTCTAGTAGACCAAACAGGCTATTTGTAATCTCATCACTCTTAGGATCGACTTTACTTACACTCTCCAGCACAACGACGAGACAAGTAATGTCCTTGGCGTCACTGCCATTTATATGTCGAATCAGGAGTTCAAGTGATTTTTGCACGGTGCTAATTAGTCGAGACGGCGACCAAAGCATAAGGTCATCTGGAACACATGTTGGAAAATCGTCCGTAGGGCCCGGCGAGGAGCGTAGTCCTTGCTGAGCAAGCATCGCGTTATCTGCAGAGGGACGAACGGCCGGTTTAATGAAATAGCAAACGCTCAAAGAAGCCTGGATTACGTCTCGCTTCAACAACTGCAAATACATTTCTGAAATGTCCTGGAAGTGCGGTAGCGCGGGATCAAGCTCGTCGAGATATTTAAGTATTACCATGCATGATCGAAGGTACGCTCGCGAAATTTGCACCGGAGCCTCAGGGGCTGCCATGGCAAAGGGCCGATATAAAGCCAGTAAAGGCCGCCGCACATGCATATCGAGGATAACCCGGTTTCGCCACAGCCTGCTTTTCTGCGCATCACTGAGAGCTCCATGACGCGGAAATATATAATTGATATCTTCAAGGAATCGGTCTAGCTTTCCACCGACGTCCAGCACTTCCTGGTAATCGCGAATAGTGTCGATACGGTTGATCATGTGAGCCACCTTCATCCGCGTGGGGAGAGTCATGACTGCATAGACTTGCATCTGATTATCTGTTGCTTGATCAAGTGGCCTAGATGGCGGCAGCTCTACCATCTCTGGGAAGAGCTCGCTGTCGTCCAGATTTCGCGGCGGTCGACAAGCAAAGTCTCCGTCCCGAACGAGACAAGGCATGTTGGCAGCAAGTGACATGTGCAAGTCCATGTCTAGAACCGTGAACCACACCCTCCTCCTAATCTCTCCTTGGAATATCGTCATCCGCGGCTCAAACTCGGAGGGATCCCTATGAAGGCCTATGGACATTGCCATACGCACGACGAATCCTAGATGATTCCACGAATCCTGGGCTCGTGGCATGATCATCCTCTGAGCTAACAACAACAGTATCTCAACCTGTAGCGTGGCAAGCTCAACAAGCTGTTTACCTTTCAGACTATCCAACCAAATACGGACTAACGCGCAAGCCGTCGGGATGTGCACGCCCTCTACTCGTTCATGGCCTAGCCCCTTGGATTTGGTATCGAACCTGGATGCTACTGATAGAACTGTGAGCATTTGAGGGAGAAAGTGCTCAGGCTGCGGCTTGCCATCCCAGTATTGGTTATACTGCTCAGCGAATGTTGGCAAGTGAAGGATTCTGTACTGAGACTCTGCGGTATCGATATAAGCAGTAACCAGCCGATCGCAAACTGGCTTCTTAGGCAAGATGTCCGTCATTCTCTTGAAAATTGGCATCATGGAATCCACAAAGACGGTAATTGGAGTCAGCGCCTTGGCATAAACGCCTCGCAGGTGCTTATGTAGGATTTCAAAGCTTGGGAAAGGTTCCCGTTGGAAGTTGTGGGCCACATACGCCTTGGCATCCTCAAACTAACAATAATGTCAAAAGTCAGCTTGTTGCTATCCAAGACATTTGAGAAACAGCCAGCCCTTCCGCTAGGTTGTATCTAGGATATCCGTTACTTACCAGATTTAATAGCACTCGAGTATCGTTTTGACCAAAAAATCGTGTTCGTGAGGCTCCATGCTTCACTGTCAAGCCCCGTATTGTCTCGGGGGCCGCGGAGACTATCCTGCTTCCGCCAAGCTCTGCTCTACTTGGGCTTCGCACGAGAACTTGCTTCTCCAGCCGCTCCATTCGTATGGAAAGGTCTTCGAGCAACGGAAGGCTTGTAGCATCACTGTTTTTTGCCGGTCTGGCTGTGACTGTAACTTCGTTGAACGTATTGCCACCTATTGTGGACTGCATGCTATTATGCGAATAGTTGCGCTTGGCGGGCCGGCCTGGCTCGGCACTCTCTGCGTCTGAGCCGTCGGACAGATTCGTCGAATCTTGGTCAGGCGCGTACTTGCAGGGACGGCTCGACTTTTGGCACTGCGAACAGGGACAAAGGCGATCACATCGTAACTTACGTTTTCGACACTCGGTGCAAGATTTGACGGGCCTTGGTCGTTTGACGCTGCGCTGTGGCTGCTGTTGATACTGCTGCTGTTGCTGTTGCTGTTGCTGTTGCTGTTGCTGTTGAGTCGGCGCGATCAAATGCTGTTGGTGCTGCTGTTGTCGTGGGGAAGGTTGCTGAGACACTGATGAGGTATCGTAGGGACTCGCACCATCACTGGGATTGGAGGCATCCATGCCCATGGCGGCTGGTGATTGAGCCATCCCAAGTTCTGCAATGGAAGGATACATATGCATTGAGACCATCTGATAGACAAGACTTTGCATGCATCCGCTAGATACGGAATACTGCAGGCAAAAGGATGAATATGTGATTTTGCCAATGCGGCCGAGTGATTCGGCCGATCGGAGGCGAAGGGGAGAGAGGGGGGTGGTAGGGGGGGGGGGGGGGGGGGGGGGGGGGGGGGGTGTGGGAAGAGGAGGAGGAGGAGGAGGAGGAGGTGGTATGAAATAATATCGACGTTCACTAGCGGAGAAGCTTGTGATGTCAAGGAGATGATATAAGTCGCTTATCTAAAATCGGCAACACGCCAAGCATAGCGGACAACAAGAATTGAATAGCAGCACAAATAACAAGATGTGGGTGAAAGGAGGGGGGGAGGAAGGGGGGGGGGAAAGGGATTTCTAGCTAGGTAGGTAGGTGGCTTGAATGAGAGGTTCTTTTGACTCTCACACACACTCTTCTCTCTATCTTTTGCCCTCTTTCTTCTCTTTTAAATGGACCGTCGTGGCGGTCTCGGCCATGCCACCCCAAATCTAGGGGGCAGTCCAGTGAGAACTTTTTCAGCTATTCTCTATGCAGAGGTCTCGTCCGTCTGCTGGTGCGCCCTCGCAGATTTTGTGTTCTCTTTGAGGCGATTTTGCGGTTCGGGACGCCTATCAGTCTTGCCAACAAGATAGGATGGAGATGGTGAGGTTATGATTGGCGAGATGGCCCATGTCTGAGCTGCAGCACATACGGAGTACTCCGTACCTTGTTTTAATCTATTTTTTTCTCTTGAATTTCTTTTCCTATTTTCCTAAATTTTTTTTTTTAGCCAGCATTTGCCAGCGGTCTGACCTCACCTGGCTTTGGAGTATGGGTTGTATTCGGCATGGATTTTGGAGCTAGATCTAGCGAGGCGGCCGAACCATGGCTTGGCCCTGCTCAAAGTTGCTGCAGCGCTGGGACCAATGTCGAAGCGCCGGGCGGGGCTCAGCCGATGCTATTTGCTCAGGGTCAGATTTTTTTTTTTGACTGACCGAATAGAAGATTAAAAAGAACTTGAGTGGGTGAGTTGTCGGATGAGTCGACGGACCCTCGATCTTTGAAAGGGAGGGGGGAGACCCGATCATCAGACTCTGGGCTAGGATTCTTTGTGGTTTGCCACGTGACTAGGGGATGTTTACAAGTAACAATCAATTTTCTCACGACACCCTCATCTTTTATCTCTCCCTACAGTACGAAGTACTCTGTAGATTTGTCTTTTTATTTTTATTTTTTACGGTCTACTGTACTTCCGAAATGCCCCTTAATACCTTCAAGTTACCTAGTAGGTTTTTATAGATTAATACCTAGTACCTAGCCAAGGCACTTGATCAAAGACAGACAGGCAGGGGTAGACTGTACAAGGCATTTGTTTACTTTACGGAGTAGGTACTGTACTTCATCCTTTTTCACTTTGAGAGATATGAGTTGACACCCAACCTCCAGCACGCAATTGAGGTTGACATAACCCCACACCCCGTTTAACTACTTGTCAGCAGTCTTTTATATTAATTCAAGCACGAAAAAGGACTACTCTACTATATATAAATGTATCTTCGGCGCCATACTACTACGGTACTTACTCCGTACAAAACAGCAGCCACAGCGGGAGGGACCAGCGGGTACATGCTTCATGCCGGAGTACAAGGCAACGCCGTGGGCTAAGTTGTATGCGGGTTCATCACGAGAGCGGGTTGTCTACCTACCTAGTAGTAGTTTAATTAGCAACGTGCTCCGACCTGCATTTGCGGAGCAAGAAAAACGGAGGATTTGGCCCGTTTTGCGCGAGAGGCTAGACGTAATATGCATCCAACCCCTACATAACCCCCTTTATCCGCGTAGTTTACGGAGTATCATCTAGTAACTATTTGTACTACTTGTACGGAGTACTCCCATACTGTCCGTGTAAAATACAAGGTGCTCCGTGCTTCATATAGAATTTGTTTCTTCAGCTCCAGAGCAATTCTTTTGTTTTCTTTTTTTTAAAGTTTGTCTTTCCTAGAACTTGGCGGTTTGCAACGCTTTTGCTTCTCCCGGCCGAGTGATACCCCGGCGCCGGAACGATTCCCACCTAGTACGGAGTACACGTACCATCTCCGTTATCTTGTACGAAGTAAATGCTGATTGTATGATAAACCTTGTAAAGGTAGCTTTGGGATCGCCGATGCAACCATTCGGCGAGC
Organism: Trichoderma oligosporum; assembly: GCA_015266385.1. Lineage (NCBI taxonomy): Eukaryota > Fungi > Ascomycota > Sordariomycetes > Hypocreales > Hypocreaceae > Trichoderma > Trichoderma oligosporum. Next base: position 26,038 of record JACBYL010000523.1, on the reverse strand, counting down.
ATCTCTACTTGGTATTACACGGAGTATCAACCGAGGCAAATCTTTTATTCTCTATACGCAAATTAACCTAAGGATGAACACTACGAGTCAAGAACCTGTCCATCTCTCTTCCCGCCCAGCATGGCACTTTGACTACTCTATTCCATCCTTTTCATCTCCTATACCCGTGGTCTCCACCCAAGGCTCGAGACGCAGCTCCGAGTGCAAGACTCCTTCACTGGTCCTCCCACTTCCCTCACCCTCCTCGGCCAGCCATGCCCTTAACGGCAGCAGAAGCCATATATAGAATGTGGGGGGGAGATTCCGAGCTACCAACTAGGTCGTAGTGGAAATAGTAAATTAGATACGGATTACTATTTGTGGTGTTGATTGATGTTATCGCTAAATCGCATGTGCATGGGGCGAATCGCATCGCCGAGTCGGCTCCGTATGTTGCAAACATTATCAAATCCACGAATAGACTCATTCTTGGGCTCGTCGAAAAGAAAATGGGGAAATGGGCCGACACCGATGCAAACATTACCCACTTTTGCCAAGTCGTATTAGCACGACGCTCTCTCTCTCTCCCTCTCCCTCTGTCTCTCTCTGTCTCTCTCTGTCTCTTAGTCTGTACCCTTTAGAAACTCTCTTCACCACTAAAAGCAAAAGAATAACATTCTAATCAATCAGATAAGCACAAACTGTTTAATTACAAAAGTGGCTGGGAGCTAATACTACACCGTCCGGGATGTATAAATAGATTCCGTATTCAAGGTGATGAACGGGGGTGGGGTCCTCCTGGCCTTCTTACATAACGAGAGCTGCCCTATAACAAGGAAGTCTTTGCGAGTACGACGACATGATAGAAAAGTAAGATAATCCCTAAAATAGGTTTGCTGCTTACTTTTGTAACCCCTAGTCAGACACGATCATAGCCTTTGATTGTATTAACAAGTGGAAACTAACTCTATCTTCTCTAGCTCCCCTCTTGGCCGGGAGTTATCTGATAGGTCTATCCTGTAGGACAACTCAAAAAATGAATCTGCAAGTTTTGCTCTACATTCGGCTCTGTACTTTGATGCCTGGCAACATGGTATGCGTATTCAGAGTGCTTACATACACATAAGCTTGCGCTCTATAATTACTTATAAAGTGTGGAGTACAAGTATAGTAGTACCTAGTAGTAGTAGTAGTAGCAGTAGTAGTAATATGTAGTACTAAGGTATGTAGGTAGGTAATAACATTCTTAAGGGCACGCGAATAGCTTGGGGGCCAACACATAGCATCCTTAGTATCAAGCGTTGATAGTTACCTACTAACGAAATATAGAAGAGTACATACTGCTACTACTATTACCACGAGGTAGGGAGTGAGTACAACAGCACAGTATTATACAAAGCTCTCATCCCCGGCCTCATCTCCCCCCACTATCCCGCTCCTCTTCTTCCGCAGGCCACGCCCCCGGTATCTCCACATAGTCAGAGCGGTCACCTTCTTCTTCTTCTTCTTCTTCTTCCTCAGCTCGCCTCATATCTGCAGCAGCTAGTGTGTCGCCTCTAAATCCAAGCATCTCGAAAAGGGTTCGCAACATCCCTCGATCGTCGTCGCTGCTCTCCGGTAGCTGATCCATAATATCCTGCGCAAGCTCCTCTTCGTCTATATCCAAGTCTTCATAGCCAACGGGAGCATCGGCATTGTTAATCGCTCCAGGTCCAACATTCAAGCGAGGGTCATCACGAATAGCCTCTTCGATAAATTCATCTTCATCATTAACCGGCGCTGGCGTGCCTCTTTGTGCGAGAAAGATTTGCATACGCGCGAGAACACCGTCGAAGCGGCCGGGGATTCGCACTCCTTGGATCTCCTGCTGGTCTCTCCAAGGAAGTCTGGATCCTTTCCCTGTGAAAATATTATCTTCCTCCGCCGGTGGCAGGGGGTCGAATTCGTAGTTGGGCTGTTGTTCCAAAAGATGTCGTGCTATCAGTGCCAATAAAGATGTCTCCCCATCGAGGAAGGCCAACCTAATTGTGCCCATGTCTGCAGGAGTATCGTCCTTCGGCAAAGATTTCACGTCAACTCGATCAATCTTCTTAGCCACATCTTGTAGAAGTGCTGTTGCTTGCGAATTGTTCCATAAATCCTTGGCTTGGTATATGTACAACTTCACCCAGAAAGCTCTCGCATCCGTCTCCGCACTGATACCCCAGATAGATGGTGGGGTGTCGAGATGGAGCTCTTGGAACAAGGCGCAGTATAACCAGGGCACTCGCTGCATCCCATTCATGAGATCTTGCCTTGCTTGCTCAACATCACCTACCTGTAATTCCGCCAATACTCGACTCTGCTGGATATATATCGTATCCCCCCCTGGGTCACCTGTAATTTCTAGCTGGTCTAAGAACTTGAGAAGCCATTTGGATTCATAGGCCCTGATGGCTAAAGAGTGGATCAAGTGCCGCATCGCATAAGGGTCATCACGATCCAAAGAATAGAGCAGCTTTGCCCACTCCAGAGCGGTTCGATAAGTTCCTTTCCTAACAAGACTCTTTATGTAATGGTATCCTGCCAACCAAAATTGACGGTTCTCTGGTCTCCTAAAGTCCATACGAGCCGTTCCCTGTTCAAGACATTGTCGGAAAGACGAGGAGGCCACTCGTCCAAAACTGAACAAGGCGCGCTCACACAGCTCCGCAGCTAGGGCCATGTTCTGGTCTTGTTTCGCCACATTACTCACCTGGAGTAAGGTCGAAACATGGTAGGCTATCCATAGACATTAGCCAGGCTCCAACAAGGACTTAAGTGTAGGCGTTACTTACGAAACTGTTTGACTAGCTTTACCATTCTCATAGGATCCCCCACCTGTACGTATGCAAAAAAAAGGGCTTGTACTCCATCATATGACTGGTCGTGGGCGAACGCAAATTCGACTCCAGTTCCATCCGGATATTTGCGAAGCTCTTTCATTGACAGTCCCCCAGAATTTCTCAGCGGCCAATGCTCTCTCCCATAAACGAAAACGTTACGCCTTCGAGAGACTTCAGGTAGTTTACGAGTGTCAGGCAGCTCCCTTAAAAACGTCTCCAAGTCCACTTGTTGCTGCTCAGCCCCTCGTCGTCTTTCGCGAATCTGTTCCTCCTCTTCTGCGTTTGCTGATTCTATAATTTCCCGCCCAAACAAGTTTCGCATCTCGTGAATAGCTTTGAGATTATAAGGGTTGATCTTTAAAAAATCATTACTTGCCAACGATTTGCTGAGGGCTAATACTTCTTGAGACTGTGGTTCAATCTTCAGCTCCTTGATTGCTCTGTCAATTTCATCATCCTCGCTGTGTTCGATGTCTTGAGTCGGAACAACGGAGCCCTTGCTTTTCTTGTTCTTCTTTTTCTTGCTCTTATTTTTTCGGCTAGTAGGTGGGATAGGTGATTCTTCTTCTACTAGGCTTTCGGGTGCTTTCACATCTTGCCCTTGATCTTCACTCGCTTCAGCGTCATCGTCACCATCAGCCTCTTCGCCAGCCAAGGCAGCGAATAAATTTGCCCGAGGCTTTGCCGCTACTGAAGCGATTTCCTCATCGCCATCGCCATCGCTTCCATCGGATTCCTGGATAGTCTTCGCCTCCAGCTCCCTCTGTCTCTGTAATTTTCGAAGCTGCCTTGTCGACATCTTGTGGATATTTAAATTTTGATTACCTTATTGCGTATAACACGAGGACCGAGCAAAAGTAGTTGGAGCGACTGCTGAGGTGTATATTATGCAAGTACACACCCCCAAAAAAAAGGAAAGGTAGAAAAAGGCGTGGCGGCAATTGAAATTGAAGCCGTACAGTATCAAATTCAGCAGGGCTAGAGAAATTATATGGCTGTGCAAGGTTTATGTTAAGGTTCTTGAGCTTCATCCAGGTTCGATGAGGTTGTCAGTGTTCAAGCGCCTCAAGACTTGGTTGGGTTCAGTATGCGTCACGCCGCCTTATTTTTAGTGGGGTGAGCGGCAAAACCCTTGTTTTCATCCGCAGCTCTGCTTGATGGCTTCTTCAAAAAACGGCTTGGAATTAGTATAATGGCTAATACATAAGCCTCACTTTGGTCCACCATGCAATGGCCACTGACTTCTTAGAATTTACCCTACAATTTCTAGATAGCGAACAGAGATGCTCCTACCCATTAAGAAATATTAACTCCTTAAACTTCATTGTCTGATATATAACCAGACCTGTGTTTCCTGCCACTAAACTACAAGTTTCATATGCTCGCATGTAACTCCCTAGCTCTCATCATTCAGTCAAATAATTCAATTCAATTCAATTCAATTCATTTCTCAGCCGCCCTCCCGGCGAGATTATTTTTCATTCATCATATCCCCTCATGATCCATGAAGTTCCTGCCCTTTGCCACCTTCGAAACGTAAACCGAACTCCGGCATTATTGTCGAGTTTCGCGACCAGTGAAAACCACAGCTCCTATCCTGAGCTGAAAGCAAATCAAACACGACTAATAATAAGTCTTCATGGCTGCCGTAGAGCAGTTCGGAAGAGACAAACATTGAAAGATTTTGGTACATTGATACGAGAGAATAAAGAAGAAAAAAAGACAGGTAGAATATGGGCTCATAGTCACGTTTTAAGAGCTCGCAGCGAGGTGTGAGGCGTCGTTGTGCCAGTCCCGGTTCTGGGACGTGGTGTGATAGGTCGTTCATGCCTTTCCAACTTTGCGTCTGTTGGATTGGCAATTGCCTGGTTCCAATAGATCTTATTGACCAGCAGCTGTAGGCTGATACTGTGGCCGAGGAGGACCGCCTCGCCCACCACGGGGATAGCCGCGACCTCGGGCTCCGCGACCACGGCCGCGTCCGCGATAGTTTCGGTATCCACCGTCAACACTCCCTTGGCCAAATGTCTCGATATTTCTGCGCTGTTCCTCACCACGCCACTCACGTCCGCCAGGCTTTTGGCCGTTATTCTCGGCTCTCTCTCTGGCTTCACTAGAAATGTTGTCGAAGAATGACTTTGACTTGTTGTATGCTACTGGCACGGTTCCATCTGTAGGCTCTGAACCTTCTACCGCGGGCACGCTAGGGGCTTCGTTCAATGGTGAGCCGCTCGCGACGGCTTCTTTGCCAACATCTTCCTTGTTGAACTTGGCATTCGACTGTGCAAAGTCAAAATCTGCATCAGGAACTTCGACTTTGGTTGGGCGTCCACCCCGTCCACGGCCACGATTGGCACTACCGCTGCTGCCACCTCTCCCAGCATTGATTCGCATTTCATTAACTTTGTTAGTTAGATTGTCCATGGCATTGCCGCCAGGGTTGCTCAACTGTGCCATCGCCAGTGCGACGGCTGCTCTGGCCGCACTTGTAGCATCCTGTACACTGCTTGGCCCGGAGGCCGCAGTCTTCGAAGCTGATTGGGCCGCCTTATCCTCTGCAAAAGGAGGATGGAAGGATTTAGCCGCAGATCCAGTGAGGGGTACAACCGGTGTGACACGATTGCCCTTGGGGCCTGTAGGGACGGCCTTCGATACATCAGTTGCTTTAACCGATCCATTTGAAGTCAATGCTGTAGCTACTGCCTTGACCTCCTCAGCTGAAGGCTTAGACTCTACTGGAGGAATTGGAGCGTTGGGGGGCTGTCTTGCTGCGTGGGCAAGGGGTTTTGGTTCTGTCGGGGATGCCACCTTGGACTTCTCTGATCCGGGCCCGATAGGAGGTGGTTTTGGGTCCTGACTCGATGAAAGGTTCTCAGGCGCACCTCCTCGCTGACCTTGAGGTGCTTCAGAGCTTGAGGGACCGCCAGGACCTGGGGGGAAGGGAGCATTGCCCCATGGACCTGGGCCGCCCGGTCCGGGCGGAAAGCCTTGGCCCGGAGGAAACCAGCCTGGGGGTGGAGGATATGGCATGTTACCAAAAGCTGGTCCAGACATAGGTCCAGGTCCACCTCGTCCCCAAGAACCAGGAGGCGGAGGACCACCATAGAAGTTGTTGGGAGGATATGGATGCTGGAATCCAGGAGCGCCAGGAGCGGCTCCAGGAGGAGGGTTTTGAGCTGGCCCTTGTGCTGCTCCAGGACGAGCTCGGGCCTTTGTAATAGACAGTTAGAGCCAGTCTTCCAAAAATTCAGGGCTTGAGAAAATAACAAAATTAAATAAATCCTTTGTGAATCAGAAGGAAGGCAACGGAAATCTCGACATGGTTTTGCGCTTTCCGACGTGACAAAAATGTTTACATCCGCAATATTTCATCATAAAAGGGTAAAAGAGTCTGTGGAGTGTATAAATGGATAGTACTTACGCCTACAATGGCGGGATCATCAGGCATTACGGGAGGCTTATTTTCTTTGATGGAGGGGTGCTCCTCAATTCGCAAATCTTTGACATCGCTACCGCGGAAAACGATGTACTCGTAGACTTGATCTGACGCCGCTATCTCCTCTTCAAGCCTACCTCGGCGACCCTCGGTGCCGAATGAGCGGACATTTTCGAGAGACACTGTTGACTCGTCCGAATTGATCTCGTGCAAAGTTCCCACATAGCTCCACTAGACGTCAGCGAGCGTCTTGGTGAAATGAAGAGCATGAATTCTCACCGAATATCGCTCTTGGATATGAGAGAGATGCGGGATCTGAGATGTCGATTGTCAGTCTGGTACAAATTGTGAAGGTGGAGGTGGTTAAAAACATCACCATACCCCAGGAATTCAGACATGGTGGGCCGTAAGGCCACGTCGACCACGTAGCGAGCTGCGACAAATGACTCCCAAAGGTAGGGGATATGACGGTAAATAAATGTGCTAGAAGCACTCGTGAAGAGTAAGATGTCAATAATAGAGCGAAAAGTAATTGGTCGGCGAAGGAAGGGAAAGGTTGCGGAGAGATGGTATGGTAAGGTGGTTTGTGCGAAGGGGAAAGTTTTGTGAGGCTAATAAAACCCTATTGGAGGAGAATCTCTCGTAAGCGCCTGCGTTATTATCGGCTCTATACCGGAGAATTATCGGCAGCAGAATTATCGGCAATGCTAGCGCGTACGTAATCACTTTACCCCACATAATCATGTCCCAGCCACCAATTCCTTCGTCATCTTGTCCCTGAAATGATAACCATTTATATGTGTTATTTTAGAAGTTGTAATATTCAGCTAAATTAATAATTTTATCAAGGAAGTTACTGTTCATTACAAAAAGAAATTTCAAGACTCTAGACGCATACCTAACTTCTTGATGTAATATGACCCTTGTGTGATAAGCCTAGAGTATAGCCTCCTCCAATGCGAGGAAGAGCCAGAGATTAATCTTCTACTCACCAGCTACCTACTAGCTACTTTTAGTAGACATTTAATTTAGAAAATTAGGGATAGACTTGGTTCATCTAAGGAATAGTGCTGCTACCGCGATTGCTCTAATCTTGTTTCTGCGATACAAAAGAAAAAAGAAATACCAGATAAGATAATGCAGTTGTCGGTATATGCTCAGAAAAGAGCCGATTCCCATCTCTAATCGAGTTTGCTATTATAGACCTGCTGTCTGTGCTAATTTGATGTATATATATATATATATATATATATATGTATGCGAGGTTGTGTTGTGTAAAGAGCAAGACGAATCAAAGTAATAAGCCCAAATGTATTAACTCCCAGTCGCTGACATAACTCCAAGCAAAAATCCAACTTTCATCTGAACTTGCTGAAAATCACAGCAATGATCAAAAGCACCAAGATAGTGATGATGGAGATTGTAATCACCCGGTTTGTAGCCATGCTGTTTGTTCTATCAATATTTTGTGCTTTGCCATAACTAGTATGAGATTACATTACCTCCGAGCCATCCCTCTCAAGGTTTTGACGCTACGATCGACGTAACCTTCACTGTCTAAGAGAGTATCATGTGTATGGCGAATAACTTCTCCCTGCCTGTGCAAATCCGCCAAGGTTTCTGCTCCTATGGCCTCAGTTTCATTGGCAAGCCTCTGACTGCTTAAAAGCCGTTGGGTGCTTCGATCGAGTCTGTCAGTCCCCGAGAGAAGCTGCTGTCGTTGTTCTAGGTTGATATCCGTTGATCCAGAGGGCTCATCAGTGTATCGCGAGCCGAAGAGGGCAGCTCGATTCGAAGAGAGGCTCGTGAGTTTTCGACGGCTCGCATCGATGTCGGATTCGTAGTTGCGAAAACGTTGGTTGACTTTGGCTCGTGCAGATGTTGGGATGTTTTGCTTTTCAAGACGCATTTGACCAAGCTGTTTATAGAAATATTAGAACTTGTTTCGCTATTTTATGCAACAGCGACAGTACCAGTTCATCAGCCTCTTCCAGGGCGCGTTCAGCTTGGCTGACGGCAGCCTTGCGTGGCTCACCAGACAGCTCGGGAATCTGATCTAGCTTTTGCGCCAGGTCGGCCTGTACAAGTTTGAGTTCTGCTTCATAGGAACTGAAGAGTTCGGAGCCAGCATCTGTATCGAGAGGGTTCGCCATCTTGAGTGTTGGATCGAGGAGAAGCGGAGAGGGAGTGCGAGAGAATAAGCTGCTGCCAAAAAAAGAAAATTCCAGGCAAACGTTGCGCTATAGGTCCACAGAAAAAGGTGTTTGAAAGGTGTCACTGTGCTTGCGATGCGCGCTCTACTGCGTTTTCTTTCGTTGATGTTGAAAATGGTCGCCTAAGAAATCCGCCGTCATCGTACGTCCAAAGTACCTTACGGTACGCCCCAGTTCTAAGATAAAGCTGGTTGGGGTACATGAGATTGCAGTCTATTAGGTATATAACCTGCATGACACCTGCAACAGGTACCGTGTCTCTACCTATTTTTAAGTACCGATTCACTATGAGGATTCCAATGCGGAGTTCACGTGAGCTAAGAGGTCAACAGCTTAGTCATGCCTAAAAATATGAATAGATGACTAATCACATGGTCCGTGCACTCCACCGATATTATCTCAACCTTTTTTTTTGCGAGAATGAAAATTTTCTTTCTTTTCTGCAAAGTTGAACCCCCGGCTATGAAGAATATACAAAGGCTAAACGTCTAGACATTGTCAGTGGCGTACAGTTGAGATGCCGGGTAGATTGATGCAGGTTATCCTACACGGCGCTTTCAAGAATTGGAGACTCGTTTCCCACGTTTCCCGATCCCGTTGAGTGCTCGACATACTAGTTGATGGCGAAACCACCTCTTATCTGGTACAAAGTACTCCGTAGAGCACGGTCGGTCTCGTTCGCATGCAGACTAATAAGCTGATTGATAGTGGCCCATGAAGCGGCCAAGCACAGTTTTCCGTTTCTCCCCAACTCAAAGCATGTGATAATGGGGTGCCAAGTTAATAGATTTTTGGGCTCCACTGATGTTATTCCACGTCGAGACATGCAATCCCATCTGGCCACGAGTTTTGGCCACAGTCAGCGTTTGGCTAAAACGCTGTCGGAACCTGATCAGTACGGAGTACCTACTTAGCAGTCTTACCTCGCTGTGAACGGAAATTGTGAATAAGAACTAGCCCATTTTCTCAGATGCCGCAACAGCTAGCTTACGCTATTCGATACCATAGAAGGTACCGTAGCTTCAGTACTTTGTGCTTTGTACGGAGTAGAGTTGAAATTGATTAAAACCGTTGGGACCTTAGCCACTTGTGGCGTCAGCTCAGCCGCTTGCATCCTTGATCTACGTATCATCACCCTGGCAGCAATTAGAAGTACATAAACCTCGGAAGAGCCTCTTCTGCAAAATCTCCGAATCGGTGGTTTGTTTGTTCCTGTGGTGATCTGATCCCTTACTTTCAACGCGTACCTACTCAGCTGCACAGACGCATTACAGCGTACAGAGTACTTTACTTGGTACGGAGTACATAGAGTTCGTTGCATGTACGAGTAATTAATTACAAGTATGCCCCTGCGACCAGAACCGCGGCATGTGTGAGTTGTTTGATTCTCCTGCATGTTATCTCTTTGATGCCCCATCGAATCAGGATCGCTACAATTTATGCAGAGTTCCATCGGTGGCGCCGGGAGCTTCCCCCCTCCCCCTTGTCCCCGTCGTTCTCGAGGTCGGGTCTTTGACATGTGCAAGCCACCCTCTGTGCTTTTTTTTTTGGGCAGCTGAAGCCCTTTTCCCAACCTTCGCATTCATCTCCATATCATCCTTCACGATTTATTGCATAGAGAAAACTTGTCGTTCCCATGAACCACCCTGTTGATAGATTTGCTAGGAAGAAAGTGGCCATTGTCGGCAGCGGCTGTTCAGGCATTGCTGCACTATGGGCTTTGAATAGAACTTATCACGATGTCTACCTTTACGAAGCTGCAGACCGCTTGGGCGGCCACACCAACACTGTGCAATGGAAGGCTGGCAAGTATACAACGGCTGTTGATACCGGATTCATTGTGCTTAATACTGCGACATACCGTGAGTTAATTCTATTCCATCCCTTCTCTCCTATATCTTCTTTTTCTTCTTTCTTTTTCTTCTTCTTTTTTCTTCTTCTTTTTCTTCTTCTTTTTCTTCTTCTTCAAAAAATCAAACACTCATTCTATTTGCAGCAAATTTTTTGAATTTTCTTCGTAAGATTGGAGTTCCAACCGAGCCAACGGAGATGACTTTCAGCGTTTCCCGAGACCAGGGGCTATTCGAATGGGCTAGCACAAGCTTGAGCGCGATATTCTCCCAAAAGAGAAACATCTTCTCCCCAAAGATGTGGAGAATGCTGTTTGATATCATTCGCTTCAGCCAATTCGCGCTAGATTTGCTAATGGATGATGACGAGTATGAGCCTCGGTATGGTGGAGAGCACATGATGAATCATGTTCACAAGACATTGTCCATTGGGGAATACCTGGAGCGGGAAGGGTATTCTGATGGTTTTCGGGACAATTACTTGATACCTATGACAGCTGCTCTCTGGAGTACTAGCCCTGATAAATGTGCATTGGAGTTTCCTGCTGCGACGCTTGTTCGTTTCTTGTAAGTTAATTGCTGCCATGTCAGTTAACACTCCTGCTAATGATACGTACGAATTCAGATGGAATCACCACCTTCTGTCGACGATCGCTTTCTACCCGAAGTGGTTGACGCTGAAGCATGGTGCTCGGTCATACATCGATACTGTTATGAAAGGCTTTCCTCCTAATCATTTATTTCTAAATACCCCAGTCCGGAACGTGTCAAATGACAATCAAGGCCGAGTCCTCCTACGTCTTGAAAACGGTAGGACGGAAGTCTACGACCATGTCATCCTGGCGACTCATGGCGACCAAGCGCTGTCTATCCTCGGCCCCTCCGCCACAGAACAGGAACGTTCAATATTATCTTGCTTTCAGACGTCACAGAATGAAGCTGTCTTGCATTCAGATCTATCACTATTGCCACAAAGGAAGAAGGCATGGTCAAGCTGGAATTTCCTAACACAATCTTCTCCTTCAACGCGAAAAGCAAATATGGATAGGGTATGTTTGACGTATAACATGAACATCCTACAGCACATTCCGAAGAATCCATTTGGGGATGTCTTGGTCACATTAAACCCGATTCAACGCCCCGCTCCATCGAAAATACAGGGAAGATATTTCTACACGCATCCCTTATACACTCCATCATCTGTGCGTGCACAAAAGATGCTACGTTACATACAAAACAGGAGAGGAATTAGCTACATTGGAGCTTGGACCGGCTATGGATTCCACGAAGATGGATTTACCAGCGGCTTGCAAGTGGCTCAGGATTATCTAGGTGCTAAGCTCCCCTTTGAGTTCCGAGATTCTACATACAGCCGAGGAAGGAGTCCAAGGTTAGGTATACTGGACTATCTATTACGACTCTTCATCCTGGCAATTCAAGTGTTTATCATTCAAGTGCTGGAGAGGTTGGCGCGGTCTGGAAAACAAAGAGTTGTGAAGCCACTTCTCAACGGCTTTCAGAGGAAGCATGTACGTCAAAAATTGGCATAAATTTAGAACTGGTATTGGAAAGGCGCTTTGTTTTTGTTGTTATTTTTCATTTTCATTTTCTTTTGCTTATGGTTGCATTATTGGCGGTATTACAGTAGCGATTGGAATAACCTGAGTTCTCTACGATGAAATGATTTGAAAATATTGCAATATAGATTGACAACTGTGGATTCACAACTGATAACAATATAAATTATCATTGCCCCCTTATTACCTTATTACGCTGTGTAACTAACATTATAATCAGATTAAGTTAGTGGGGTAATAGTAACTAAATAATCAAGGCCAAATCAAATTCGCGCCGAACTGCTGCCCCACCAAATACCAAATTCCAGATCCATGGTCATGTCATGCTCCAAAGCTAATATTTACATTTCTTCAGCCTCTTTCGTATAGTATCAGATGTCAACGATCTAGCAAACATGAATAATGCACTGCGCCTGGTGCGCAATGGCCCTTCGCGCATTGCAAGCTCATCATCACAATGGACCTGCTTCTTCTGTCAACATGCACGGCCGCAGAGCTATCGTCTGAACTTGGCTGATATCCGCCGCAAATTCTCCAATTCAACGTCTCGTCGAGAGCAACCACGGCAACAGCGCCAGAAGCCTACCTATGCGCCACTCATGGAGAAGGTGCGGGAACAACATAGTCGGAGGAATAGATCTATAGCGTATGGGAGCTTCTCTGAGGATGTAGTCGTGGAAACTGAGCTCATGCAATCTGTAGTTACTATACTTTGAGCGTGATAGTTGGGACGCTTACTCTGGCATACGGCTCAGTGCCTCTCTACAAGATGGTACACAGAATTACCTTCTGGGAAACACTGATCTATTGACTAATTAGACTATAGATTTGCCAAACTACTGGTTGGGGAGGTCAGCCCATACGCGCCCACGGCTTGTCAGGTACGGAGAACGAAGATATTTCTAGCCGCCTCGTCCCTGTTACATCCGCAAATCGAATCAAAGTCACCTTCAATGCCGCAGTGTCTGATATCCTCCCCTGGAAATTTGTTCCGCAGCAGCGAGAAGTCCGAGTACTACCCGGCGAGACTGCTTTAGCATTCTACAAGGCAACGAATTTGGGTGACCAGGACATCATTGGTGTGGCGACATATAGCGTGACACCTGCTCAGTGCGCACCCTATTTCAGCAAAATCCAATGTTTCTGTTTCGAAGAGCAGAGATTAAATGCTGGCGAAACCGTGGACATGCCTGTGTTCTTTTATCTGGACCCTGATTTGATGAATGATATGAACATGAAGGGAGTTGAGACTGTGACGCTAAATTATACATTCTTCAGTAAGTTTCAATTCATCTATTCTTGACGTGTTTCACCCCTCTTTGCTTTAGCCATTTGCTTACTTGGAAGCAGAAGCGAGATACGACAACAATGGCAGGTTCATGCCTCCTGCCTCACAATGATTTGGAATTTTAGATCTGCGTACATTATACAACAACATGCTTGTATCAGAGTAGTGGTCTCTGTATGATACTTTGTAGATATACGACTAGGGATTATGAATAACTTTGTATATTATAGCTTAAAGAGCTCTTGGCGGACAAGGGAGATAACCTTATATAAATAGTGTGGATTTAGAAGAGATTATTCCTCTCATCAACGACTCCTAAAAATCCCAAACGGCTGCATAGCGTAGCTAGCAATTAACAACTCTGCGTTGACGAGCTCTTCGCTTTTTTTTGGGCGATTGGACTCACGAAACACTACAAAGCTACATACTAAACGCTATCAATGGATGACTAACCACAGCAAGAGGCAAAACTCCATCTAACACGCTAGGGCAGAAAAGTCACGTGTATTTACACCGCTCGCCAAAATTTCACACCCACAAGGAAATTAGACGACCAATTTTCCATCACTAAATTGCCTAAATTTTTTTTCCCTTTTCTCTTCATCACCCTACGCCGACAAAAGGAATTCCTCGTCGCCCACAGACCCAATCTCCAAGATGGTTAAGATTAACAAGAGTGAGCAATTCCTTCTTCAGTTATTTACTTCCATTTTTGAATATTTTGTATTAATGAAGCTTTATAGACATCGCCTCCTCTCGGAGAAAGAGCCGTGCCGCTCACTTCAAGGCCGGCTCTGGCCAGCGCCGTGTCATCATGAGCGCTCCCCTTAGCAAGGAGCTGCGCGAGAAGTACAACGTTCGTTGCTCATCCGAATACAATTGTACAAGTTTATTGAAATTAACATACCATCCATTATACAGGTCCGCAGCATCCCTGTTCGCAAGGACGACGAGGTTACCATTGTCCGTGGTTCCAACAAGGGTCGTGAGGGCAAGGTCACTTCCGTCTACCGTCTGAAGTATGTGATTCACATCGAGCGTGTCACCCGTGACAAGGCTAGCGGTCAGAGTGTTCCTCTGGGAATCCACCCTTCCAACGTCGTCATCACCAAGCTCAAGCTTGACAAGGACCGTGAGAGCATCCTGGCCCGCTCCAAGGTCGGCCGTGAGCTCCGTGCTCCTAACAAGGTCTCGGCCTAAGTTAAATTAAAAGAAAAGCACCAAAAGACGGATGACACGAGGAGGTGAATTTTTTTTTTTTTTTTTTTTTTTTTTTTTTTTTTTTTTTTTTTTTTCTGTAGCAGTTTTCCATGTGATGCATTCATGGCACAATGATGGGCAAGGAATGGGCATATACTCCGGCGTTTTTGCGATACCCGAGACCCTGCAGGTCCGGCTTCTCAGCAGGGTAGATGAATCGAGAATTTTATGATTCTCAATGGCCGTTTCAGCAACTTTGTTGCACGAAATGCTCCATGGGAGGTGTTTCCCGAAGACTTTCACTTGCCCCCCCTTTTTCTTTTGGCTGTCTCGTTGAGACTTGTGAACTCGGTCAATTTATCGAGGGGCTGTCATTTTACAGCCTTCGTAGACTGCCGCAAAGCTGTCTTGCAAAGCTCTGAATGAGCCAAGTCAAAAGCAAGGCATATATATATATATATATATCGGTGAGTCTTGATGTTTTTATTCCGTAGTCTGTAAATCCCCGCTAGATAATCTCCGCGTCAACCTACAAGATCATGGTTTTCGAGGTATACGACTGGCGAAGAACAAACCCCGACTGAGATTCACATAAAACGACTCTCTGCGCTCGCCCGAAGATTTTCATCTTGACTTTTCTGTAATGGAGTTGGAAATTTGATGGTGAGGAACATGCAGTCCAATATAGATCGTCTATGCTACCAAAACCTACGTTACCTTATATCAGGTAGTATGGAGTAGGTGTTTTCTGGTAGTATGTAGTAAGTAAGTCCCTTTACATTGCCTACCTATGTCAGTAGTTATTTATATCTGTATTGAGATTGCAACCACGATCACGGCGTGGTCATTTGCAATTCGTAAGCGGAGAGAATAAAGTATCCTCATAAGACTATACGCAATACTAGGGAACTTGTCCATCTACAAATAGAATAAAAATTAAAGCAAAAAGCAAAAGCAATGATATTTATCGTGAGCAAAACGGCCCCTCCACTAAAGACCAAAGGTCTGCTTATTAACAGCAGACCAGCTGGTGTCTAAGGCGACGCCAATTCTAGCTGTAGCAAATTATTCTTTGTACAAATCCTCTCAGCAGTGATGAATGTCCCCCTCTCCCCCTTACAGCCAAGATAGCCCAGCCTCTGAGAATCTTCTGCAAATGACAACGCATTACACCTATAATACAATAGAACTCTAACAATAAGTGACGGGACCAGAGCAATGGTTGGCCACCCTTTGGACCTTGAATAAATGCTGAGGTTGACATGATGCTATTCTCAGATAATTCATCAGATGCGTAATAGCAAGGTTAAAAGAAAAAGATACCGAAATCAAGTAATCGTTGTGCATTCGTATTCATACAATCCATAAATGTGCTCGTTATAAGAGATAATTCGGTGAAATCTTCGATCTGAACTACTCTTTGTACGAGAGTACTGCTGTACTATTAAATTGCCGAAGGCAGCTTCTTCGATCCTTGGGTGCCAAGATAAGCATTGAATTTGCCGTCTCCTGGAGGTCGGTTTTCGATCTGTCTCTCCGCCGCAGGACTGATCGCTCCACCTTCATTGATATTTCCTGATTTAGTTACTGGCTCTCGGGGAGAGTTGATATTGGTGGCCGAGGGCGTGAGAGATGCAGTTGCATGGCCACTGTAATGAGGCAGCACACCTTGAGCTGTTGTAGAGGAAACTGTTCCCGGGACTGCGTTACTGCTCGACGTGCCTCGCTTCATCATGTCGTGCCAGATGCCGCTGCGAGGTCGTGGCCTATAAATTGTGTCTTGTGTTAACTAGAGTGCAATGTAAATGGGAATTCTCACGTACCGAGCCTGGCGTAAAGAATTACGCCCTTTGAACACAATATTCTTCTCGTCATTTTCGTCAGGGCTATCACTCTCTGAACGAGTATTGGGGCTATCAGTCACAATAATTGGGCGGCGACTCCCCTTGATGCCCCTCTTCCCAGAATCTTGACGAGAACGCTGAACAACTAAGATATCGTTGCCTTTGCGAGACATCTCGGATTGCTGGGAGGAGTCCGACTCAATTGAGATTCCCACTCCGCTCCGCCCAAACTGACGCGGGGCGCACTGGGAAGGCTGAAAGGGATCAAGTTCCGTTCCAGTATTTCTGCCTCCGATTTCGACTTCAGAAGTTTTGATTAGAACAGAATCATACTCATGACTGTGGCCCAAACCATTTTCGGGAGAGTGACTTTTGGCTGGCGATGGCGGATAAAAGTCCTTGCCATCAAACTTAGGTAGTCCACTCTGAAGATGATGAGGGGCTTTACCCCAGTACATATGACGAGCTCGAAGTTCGTCTTCCGTTAATTGTCGAGGGTAGACATAATCGGTGTCTCGAGCATGCTCGACACTTATACCAAGAGGAAGTTTTCCAACGAGGTAAGGCTTGGTGGAAACTGCTTCTTCATACATGGACCCAAAGTGGTTAGAGCAGGGCAATCCATCGCCGCCAGCTTGTACCACTTCACATCCGTTTGAAAGTGGTCGATCTTCCGCAGCACGCGGCTGAAAAGGAGGAGCTAGCGCGGCCGTGACGGGCAAAGCTGAAGATCGCTTACTGGCGCTGCTGTCGTCAGACACACTGAGGGCCTGCACGGCGGATATAACCTGACTCATTGTGTCATCATGGCTAAAAGGGAAAGTTGTTCTCCGGTTGTTTGGCTTTTCCTTGTCGGTTCGTATGATAGAGGCCTCATCTGGTAGGCTAGAAACACTTTCGGCGCTGTTTTCTGGCTTTGCGCTGCTAGTAACTGGAGACTTTGATCGCTCTTCGTCTGCAGATGCGGATTCACTCATATCGTCCTTGGTTTGATCTTTTGGGAGACCCTTCTTTTCATTGGCCTTTTGCACATCCTGGACCTTCTCGAAGTGTCTAATAGACTGGCGCAACGATTGCGCGTGAAGCTCCATGCCTCTCTCGTCAATCTGGTGCTTATTGTACTGGAGTTGGTCTTCCGCCCACTTGAGGGATGCACGAAGAACTGAAAGCTGTTTCTTGGTTATTTGGCTTGCTCGGATGGAGGACTGATGTTGTCCAGCGGAGGGGGTAAGGTTCGGTACCGTGGGGAATGCCATTGGAGGCGGCAGGTTCACTGCTTGAGACTGTGCCATCTGCCCATTGCTTTGGGCTAAGGGAGTCATCATGGGACCCGGTGCATATCTATGGCCGGCTGTCATGGGCGCCATCATTGGAGGAGCCATAAATCCAGGATGATGTCCCATGGCAAAGGGATGAAAAGGGGTCCCTGGTGGCACCATCCATTGGCCATTATGAATGAAAGCTCGAGCTGTATCACATTGTTCAGGAGGAGACGTCCGGGTCGGAGTAGCGTTTTCAGAAGCTCCAGTCTCACTTTGCCTGTCGTTATTGGCTGGGTTTGGTGGCATTGCTACGAGGCCTGGGACTTGGCCCATAGGGTGAGGAGCCATTCCAAGGGCTCCGCCAAAGTTGAAACCCATTTGCCACGGCATAAGCGGATATGGAGCTGGTCCCGCTGGCATCGCAGGTACCATGCTGGGAGCAAAGCCAGGAATCATGGTGTGCGGCGGGAAAAATCCAAAAGGCTGGGGCATTGTAAAGTGGGTTTGCTGGGGAGGCTCCCGGTTTGGTGGGCAGCTCGTGTTATTGATTGCCGCTTCAGTTGCTGGCTTGTCTCTAGGCCACCTAGTCGTTGGTGACGGGGAACCGCGAGTGTTGGGAACGATGCGGCCACCGGCAGTGACTCGAACATGAGTGGGCGACACGACTGCTCGGTAGAACCTCTGGAAACCCTCATCTTTTTGGGCAGCTAGCCCAGTCGGGGCAGAGATTGGCTGAGCTCCAATAGTGTCCGAATTGTTACGGCCACGATACCTCCATTCGGATTCAGTACCATCCAATTGTCGAACCGCATCACCGCGGCGAGGAGAGGCATTCTCCGACCCCCCAGAAATATCGGCAGGCTCTTCCATGATGCGAGGAAGTGAGCGTTCAAGGGGCATTCGCAGTACTTCACCTTTTTCAGTGTGTCAACAGAAATAGAGGACTGTAATATTGTTGAGAATCTTACCTAGTTCTTGATCTTGGCGAAGCTTTTCTTGGAGCTGATCGTATAGCTCTTTTCTAACAGGAGTTTGCTTAAATCGTAGAAGCTCGCGAGGCGTGTAGGTTGTCACGGCCATTTCGGACTTCCGAATGACGGCAATATATGCGGGTTGCGGTTTCCTCTCAAAAGAAAAGAAGAAACAGACTTAGAAGACAAGGCAAATCAACAAGCCGAATTAGTCTTGCGTGATTGAAAGTTGAGACAAAGCGCAATTGTAACTGAAGTCTGTTCTTGTGAGTACACGTTATAAATATAAGCAAGTAACGAAAGTTAGAAACATGTGATTTTGTTGAGTGAAAGAAGTTGCTTTTCGGCATCAGATGGGGGCTGAACAGAAGCAATCAAATCCGCTGCCAGGAAACACAACAACAAATAAATAAAGGACAAGCCTGTGTTGGGCAGGAACTTGGAGATAGGTAGTTTAATAAGCGAAATAGGAATAGATACTTATAATCTCATTCCATACAAGTTTTTTGAGAGCCAAAAACCAAGATAATCTCAACGACGAACAGGGGGAAATAGACGACAAAAAAAAAACTTACCAAAACAGCTGCCAAATGAGCACAGGAGATTGTATGCATACAAGGCCTTGATCAGGCTTCCAACGAGGACGAACTATTGAAGACAGCAGACAGAAGGGAAAACAGATAGGGCAGTGTTGACGGTCGGTTGGTGATCGAAAAGTGTTGTAAAGAGGGACAAAATCGAACCCAGATTGCGGGAAGCAATCGAGTACGCAAAGAGCACCGATGGACCACCTACTTTCTAAGAAACTAGAATTAGCTGACGGAAGAAGGTGCATGTTTGTAGCTGGCTGAGTACCTCTTGGATAATTTAAGGAAATGGGAAGCTGTTCAGATAGCCTCAGAAGTCGCGAGACACTCAAGAGGCAATCAATCTTGCTAACGAAACGCAAGTGACGTCGTCGCCTGAAACCTGTCAGCTTCTGATGCGGAGGAGAAAGATCAAAGCTGTTAGTCTCCCCTTTGTAGCTCTTTGGGTCCTTTTCCAGCTCTCTAGACTGTGTTGATAGCGGTCGAAGATGTGAATTCTCCAGAAGACGTGGTTTCAAGTAGTAGCCAACGAGCACCAGAAGATACCAAGTAGGATGCAGTCTCAGCTCTATACCAAGAATTTAAGCCAACGGATAAAAGCTGAATTATCGTTGAGAAGCAGAAAAGTATTGGAAAGCGCGACTTTCTGTGATTGTAGCGATGCAATAGTTGTGGAGGAAGGTGCACTGCGGATGGTTTCGTAGTCAAGGGGGAAGTCGCTCTTGTAGCCGAAATTTTTTTTTTCCTGCTGAGAAAAACAACAGGCGTGACTATTCGCGTTGCCGTGGTGCTTCGCGTTATAGATACTCGAGACGCGACAGCCAGTATGAAATTTTATAAGCAAATATCTGCCTACTTCGTCAAGAGCCGTGCCGAGTGTTGGACGGACGTGTGGCGGCTCGGCAGATCTATAGCTCTTTAGTAAACGATGGCGTCGTGGGATGCACTACTTATAGAAAGCTATTGAAGGATGCCAGGCATAATAGCCCCTAAACCAGTTCCAATATAATAGACAAAAGTACCAATGTGTGAACTGCGCTCCGCTGCTTTCTTGTCAGTCCTATTGACTACAATCTCGCCTATACATGGATTTGGGGGGGAGAGAGGGCTTTTTGGAAGTACTGAAGCATGATTAATTGACTGCTGGAGCCAGGAAGATACACGCGGTTGAGACGACATCAATAAGGTCTTTGAATAGCAAAAGTCATTTGCTTTCTTTGCCAAGACTGTATTGTCTCAAGATGGCTGTAGTTCAGCGACTCAGCCAGTATTATAAATGTGACATCTATCAATAAGTTCTTCTAAACTGTTGAATGTCTAAACGCATATGTTAGCTACTTATTATCAAGTAAAGGTTTTGCAATAGGATAAAAAAATAGGTTTCTTCCTGTTATATGAATATGAACGTCATAGAGAGGTCCTACCAAACCCAGGAGAGCGGCTACATCCAGAAGCCATAGTACATCAAGCATTGATAAGAATTCTTGATCAGAATTTTGGGATGTGGATGGCAATCAGAAAGGGAGGTTGGCCTATAACTGGAGCTCACCTTGCCCTCACGAGAATGCTAAAGCGGCGCGCCAAGGCGACTTTTATTGCATTGTTATTTATTGATCGGAGCCAGTTCGAAGAGATAATAGCTCTAGAGAGCCTGATACAAAGGTAAACTAGATCACTTTAGATAAGATAAAGTGCACACTGTTATGCGTCAATACTTGGATAAATGGCTAGGACTCTGCATGGTCATTTCATGTCATGTCATGATCCTGCGAAAATTGTAAAACAAAGATGGATCGAATAAAAGGATGCTTCGATCTGGGCCATATAAATGACATCAAACGATTGGAAAGATAGATCAACATTCGAATCATCATGATTGTAAAAACTTGGTTCAATTAACATTAAATTCTCACGTCGTAGTGATTACACTATGCACGAACCTTTTGGTCAAATCAAATCATCGATACAAGTGAAAAGCTCTCGATCACAGAGTCTGGCTTTATCAAGATGCGAGCAAAGTTTAGAGGTCGTAAGGCTAACTGTGCATACGATCTTGCAACATAAATCTTGGAGGGCCTCAACACGCTTGAGGTGCTGCTCTGCTGATCATGACCACATCATTAGCTGACAGAAGATGAATCAATCACGTATAGTTTAGATCACATATTGCCATGTTATCTAGCTCTTTTTTGATGGTTAGAATAATCATGACTTACGCATAAATGGGGTAAAGGGCAAATGCGAGGTGATGATCGCGGCGTAGGATGAAGGGGGAAAAAATAGTTGGGGGGGGGAAAGCGGGAGGTGAATATGACCAAAGTGAAATAAGAAAAGAAAATTTTTTGCCCAAAAGCGGAGAGAGTCTGCACAATCTAGGTGAATAACCCTCATAATAAAGAAATGTGTGCCAGTTGCAAGGTTATGTAGCGAAGTGGTTGCCAGCTGGCTTAAGAAGTTGGCATTTTAGCAGCCCATTCCTTGAGCCATTGAATAAACCATATTGCTACTACTAGAATGAATAATACGTTTCCTTTTCTTAATCTTTATCTGAGAGTTTAGTAAGTAAGTTTTCTTAATGCCGTAAGTAGCTTTGAGGCAAGATAATTATAGAAGATTTAGACGTGATGGCAATCATAGCAATGCCATCAAGCTTATGGCTTCAATATAGGTACTTGGATCTTGCCCAAAGCCAAGAAGCTCCTAGGTATTCAGATTTGTAACTGGAAGCTACCAGGTACTTTTTATATTAACAAGGAGTTGGATGAAGCTGCTATCTGCGCAATAGCAGGGCTTGGTACCATATATCAGACTTCTGTACCTGAAGCAATCTTTAGGTACCATGATATCATACAATTCAAGCTCCAACAATTTGCTATTACAACTAGCCTATGTATTAGACGTTTTCACATGTTAAAGAAAACATATACGTATATGCGCTAATTTATATCGTGACAAGCAAAGAAAATACAAATATGGATTTTATAGCTCACCAAAACTTACAAGGGCCTCAAGACTCTAGTGAAAACTAGCGCATACTAACAACTCTCCATTCTCAGCATAAGAGTGAACGTTACATACAGGGAGGAACGTAATAGGCATCATCAGTTGATACAGATGCCAGGTCAGGCCAAAAGCTACAGCAATAACCACATTTGCCTTACCATTTAGGTCACGAACTAACATACGATAGGCTCTGGCAAAGAACATGAAGGGTTCCCCCACTTCAAGGACAAATGGATCACAAGAAGCTGTCAATAGGATTGCCAATAGTTACCCCGCCGTTACCTGTTACGAGTTTATCCACATGGTATAGTAGAAACCTTGGTTATAGTCTATAGTGTCATGATAGACCCGGCTCCGGCGAGCGTTAATATAGCAGTGGGACTTCCTCGTGGAGACGCAAGCATGTTCTATCCTCGGTAAACCCAAGAGAGAGGGACTCCTATCACTTCCATGTTCTGGGCCTTCGCAGATAGTAGCTGCTAATTGACAGATTCTTAAAAGTGTTACCGTGGCTTAGAGGCTGGAAATAGCGTTGAGGTAATTTGTTTATAAATAGTCTCTTGAAATCCCGGATTCGAAGCGAAACTGACTTCGAACTAGTCAGCCCCCAATATCTTAATCACTCAACAACAAATCTGCTCATATCCGACACCACAACCGCATCTACCATCATCATTAGTATTCATCTTATTAAAAAAAAGTATACTCGAACCCATACACTTGTAATGGCACCTCTTAAGCCATATTGGAAGCAGCCTTCTCATCCCGACATTCAAGATGTTGTCGTTAGTGATGTCGACTTCATGACTAAGAGCACGTCTAAAGTGACTGTGCCGCCGTTTGGCCTATTCGCCAAGTTTGAGTTCCCTCCTTGCGATATTGCTGATAGGGCTACCTATGCCACAGTACAGATGGATAAAGACAAACATCTAAATCTCAACAGTGATTTGGTTTACATTAACCATTCTTGTGAGCCATCTCTTGTTAGTCAACCACCAAGCCAGACGGAATTCCTAGAAGAAGAAGAAGAGGCTTTAATATAAAAGCTATCATCTTGCTATTTACTAACATGCACAGCATTTTGATATGGGAAATATGAGAATTATAGCCGGATCTAAGGGCCTCCAGCCTGGAGATGAACTTACAGTTAGTTCAATATTCAACCTGTTCTGACCCTTTAGCTGTTATAATAATATGTGGCTCATTTTTTTTTTACTCCCCCTTTCTTTATGATACATAGTTCTTCTACCCATCTACAGAATGGGATATGGCCCAGCCGTTCAATTGCTTTTGCGGCAAGCCTGCTTGCAAAAAAGTGATTACTGGAGCCAAGGATATGCCTTCTCGACAACTTGAAGGCCTCTGGCTTAACGACTACATCCACAAACTTCTTGAGGAACGGAACTCACATGACAAAAAAGGCACTTCATTGCCTGAAAATGATACAAAGGTTGATATTAGAGCCAACGGCCTTGGGTTAGTACATCGTGGAGTAACATCACGGGAGATGAGTGGCGAAATGGGCGGCGATACTGCCGCAGATGCTTGATGCGAGAAACCTCCAAAATTCCGAAGCTGAATGCCAAAGGCAAGGAGGTCCCGCAGCTAACGAGGATTCAACATCCACAAGTTTTCAAGTGCTAATAAAGTTGAAGAATTAAAAATTTGTCGATAGCGATTGCTCGCCAAAAACTGTTCAAGAGAATCTAGAAAAATTATGTACAAGAGAGGCTGTTTGAGCATGATAGAAGGTGTAGCGGGGGAAAAGGGGGGAGAAGAAAATAAATAAATAAAAACGACAGCCTGTTCATGCCATTTTCTCATTATTGTTGCCTTGTCTTGCCCATCGGTTGCGCGTACTACGATAACTCTTTGAAGAGATTACAAGCCTTGGCTAAATTCTGTCTTTTCCTTTTCCCACTCCTCGCGCTCCATGAAGCGCCGTGCGTTGAAGGCCCTTGTAAATCTCCAAGCTTCGGTATCGGCCATGTTCCAAGCTTCGAGAGAAGAACGCATTTTGGCCTTATCAGACGACCTGGATAACATGACTACTCTTTTAGCGCTGTCAAGCAGAGCTTGCTCACGAGTAATGTCTTCTGCTGAAGCAACAGGCCCATTGGATATATCTGCTTCCTCTTCTTTAGGCAGGCGATCAGCAGGGACTGGACTTTGAGATTTTCCATTATCCATGGCTTTCTCAGGAATGGTGAAGCCAAAATACCAATCAATGTCTCTAGGTACTGCAATCTCAGCTAGAAGCCATAGAGAGTGTATGGTCGCAACCTCTCCAGCTACAAGCTCTTTGAAACGCATGACTCTGCGAGTTGAGGTCACTCCTGAGCCGAGATATGCCTGGGTGAGAGCACTCAGCCATGCGTCTCGGGGAGACTCTAGAATCCAAGTGACGTTTATGGATTCCTTTAGATTGTCTACCAAAGTAAAGGACCAAGGGTGTGGAATTGCTCCAATAGTGAAAATCCGAGGCGAGTTGCGAAAACGGGGAGGCGTAGAAATAGTCATGGGCGATGCTACGCATGGGAAACACTTGGGCAAATTTGGCGGGCACGTTGACGGCATAGGATTTTCAGGACAAGATGCTAGAGACGTTGCAAGCTTTAAAGCATGGGCCAACATGGCAGTAGCATGTTCTGGATGGGGTTTGATGACTTCGATACCATCAGGGAAATTATTCTGCCAGGCAACCAAAAGATGGTAATTGATGAGCTTGTTCAAGTCACGGAGAGTATTTACCCTGCTCTCCTTGCTGATAATTTTTGCATACTTTGTCTCAATAGTCTTAGTGCTATAGTGTGCAAGAGGTGATTTTGTGTTATCCACCACAACGGTAATGTCTAGAAGAGCTGCTGTGACGATTGTCGCCTCTTGAAGGTTTCCTTTCCGTATAATCGATTGGATTGCCAAGTGAACATCAGCTTTTTGACCAATGAGAAGCGCATCGCCTAAATCTGCCCATCTTCTCAAGCCGGTAAACTCTCCTCTTTGTAAAAATAACAGTAATGGATCTTCTCGCGGAACCGCTGGGAGTACTGTAAATTCCGATAATATGCCTCCATTCATAGTGTCCCACGCGAGCCATCGCATGAAATCTTGTCTTAGTTCGGGGCCCATTGTCATCTTCTGTGCTTGTTCATAAAGAGGATTTCTTGTGGCCTCGATAGCGCCCAGTACAACAGGACGAAACCCTTGTGCCCACCAAGCACGTCGCCATGTTAACAGCAGCTCACTTTCGGCATCTTTTTCCTCTTTTGTCTTCTTCATAGTTGTGTCATAATAACAATAGATGGGCTGTCGAGCTTTTAAAGGAGGAAGCAATACCCGCTCATCATCGAGTGTGATTGAGCTTGTGTCACGAAGCTCGGCCGCGCCTAATGGAGCGCAGGAAGGATCATACAAATAGCCTTGTTTTATTGTAAAGAGAGTGCTTTGTATTGGCTAGAGTATATACACAAGAGCGCCTCAATAAGGCCATATATCCTTAACAACAGGGCTAATAGGAGCTAGTCTCCTTTTGGTCTATCTTATCTTTATATACCCTTTAATTAAAGAAGCTATTATTAAAGAGATTCTTTAATTAAACACTTTAACTTTTAGTGTTTTATATACTTTAACCCTTTTTAATACTCTTCTTTCTATAAAAATGTATATTATATATTATAATTAATAAAAAGGAGTATAGTTTCTTTATTAAAATAAAATAAATAAATAAATAGCTATTTATATAAAGCTTTAATTATAAAGTTTATTAAAATAAAATAAATAAATAAATAATTATTTATATAAAGCTTTAATTATAAAAATATCTTTTATATATTTATTTAAGTAATAAATTTAAAGATAAATAGTTTATATTTCTTTAATAAATACTATTTTTCTTTTTTTTTCTTTTTTAAAAAAAACTTAAGTATTTATTATTAATTAATATAATTATTATATCTTTAAAGAA
>JACBYL010000521.1:0-110651 GCA_015266385.1 Trichoderma oligosporum | reverse complement strand
CCCCAGCGTCTTCTCCGCTGACGGCCTCCAACTATTAGCGCTGAAGACGAACCGGAGGATCAATGTGTGTCAACATTGACTACTATTAGTTTGGCGAATCAGACATCTTCATCTCCATCTGTTGTCGGTTCCTTGTGGTCTTTCTTGCATCTTTCGATTCTTCTTTTTTCTTCTAGCCCTTCTCCTTTTCTTTTTTTTCTTCTTCTTTCCCCTTCTTGGAACTGCATGCATCGTCACCTCTGATTCGCTTCGTATCCCCCGTCTTGCCATAGCCTCTCCAAAGTGGCCCACTGTCCAGCACAGCCTCGATTTCCATACTGGCCTTTCTCCCTCTCTCCCTCTCTCTCTCTTTGCTTATCAGTCCGGGGTCACGGCGCAAACGACCGAATGCTGGCCACAGCCACAACGTTCTCTTGAAAGACTGCTCTGTAACCTTTACTTTCACAAGAAACTGTCAGTCGAAAAAGCTACGTCATTTGTTAAAAGCTTCACACAGAGCCCGTGGGGCTTCCCCCATGCGACGCGCCCGTCGACGGGTGCTCTTCGAGGCCCCTTGAACGAGTTCAATCATTTCTTTTAAATAATTTAAATATTTATTCATTCGTTTTTTTGTCTTTTACTCAGTCCATAAAACCTCTCTGTTTCTTCATCTGCTGTGCTGCTGTCGTCCTTGGGTTTTGCGTCTCGTTACGGTTACGGTTACGGTTTGGCACCTGTTCTCAGTTTAGAAGGCGGGGTTCTCGCATGCTGGAGACATAAAGGAAGCTCACCACTCTTCTCCTCTTCCTGATTAGCAATGGGCGCCTTCGACTCGGTCGGGACACTGCTGGCAGACATTGCGAACCTCATTTCCGACGGACAGCGCATCCTCAGCTTTTCGGATAAACGACATTGGGGACAGGATGAGCGGGAGCAAGAAAGTGTACTGGACTCGGTGCTGGATGAGGCGAGAAAAGACTTTCAAGAGCTTGGGCCGCTGGTTAACGGACGATCGCAATATGAGCACGACCGCAAATGTTAGTGTCTTGTTGATGGCCCTTGTTGGTTTTTTTTATTTTTATATTTATTTTATTTTTTTGGCTAACGTGATTCCCATCTTTCAGTTGACTCAATTGAGGAATTGAGAGCGCTTCGGACCAAATTTCAGGCATTGATGGAGAAGCTTAAGGACTGGAGTCGATCCGGTGGTCCCATCGATCCAACCTGGGTACGCGAGACGAATGCTCTAAAGCGAGAGCTACATCGAACTCAATGTCGAGCAGCGATGCGAGTATTCACATCAGCGCGAGAGGCCTCACAACGGTGCTTGGGTGCGTTCCTCGTGCAACGGAAACAACGAGCCCCTATTCGCGACGCAAGGGCCGGATCCATACCCAGCGAAAACAACTTCGAGAGGTATTATATGGAAGAACTCATGGCATGCAAGGCTGTGGGAACCTTTCAGCGGTTTGGGGACCAGGATATTGCTTTTATCTGCGACTTTTGTGATGGGCATTTGGTTTGGGAGGACCTAGAGCGCATGCCAACCGCACGGTCTACTCAAGCAGCACCATCAGGGGGCTCAAGTATGCCAGCATCGCTGTTACCTAATAGCACAAATTGGCAAACAATGGGCATGACAAATTGTGGTCAGCATCAAAAACAAATCATTTTCGCTCCAGTAGCTATCGCGAACCATATTGTACCGACACACGGGGACTGGGAAGCGAAGTTACTGTGCCCTCTCTGTGAAGAAATTGCAGAGCAGCCGCAGGATGAAGACGACGACGAAGATGCCTACCGTCCGGATGAAGAGTTTGACGACGTCAAGTCTTTACAAGAGCACCTCGAATGGCAACATGGGACAGCTACATTGCCAGTTACGTTACCGATCACACTACCTCTTGCGTTACCGACTATAACGACAACTGAGAATAATTGCCGGATTATGTGAGCACGAATATTTTTTTGAGACTTGGGAGCAGAAGCGAGCGTCAGCAAAAGGCTTTCCTGACGGGTTAGCCATCTAAGATGACGAAAAATTACAGAAGCAGGTGTTGGGGAAATTTTTTCTTTTTCTTTTTCTTTCTTCTTTTTCTTTGCAAGAGGCGATACCACGCCTCTGATAAACTCAGCGAGGCATCTAAACCAGGAGTTGAGGCGAACTAGGTTATGATAATTATCTTTTTTTTTTTTTTTTTTTTTTTTTAAATAACTAATTTATCTAAAATTTGATTTCAAAGCCCTTCAAAGAAGACGTAATTGTACATTGTGATTTGGTTTTTTTTTTTTTTTTTTTTTTTTTTTTTTTTTTTTTTTTTTTTTCATTATTACGACTGTTGAAATCATTCTGAAGAACATATTCTGAAGAGCGTTGCCTCAAAAAAAGAAAGAAAGACAAGAGTAGACTACAAAAATGAAGACATTTATGACACGAAGATACATTAGTCATATAATTGTATATATAGAAGTATAATAATGGATATCCATCAACGCCACGCTTCGCTCTCTGTGCATTGATAAGTTGGTGTTTTTCTCCCCTTATTTTTAGTTTTTTTTCTTTTCACTTTCCCTTACTCTCTACATATATGGTCGTAGGTAGTATCCCATTAAAAGAACCGCCAATAGATGAAAAATAAGATGAAGAATCCCAGGCCAGCAAAAGGACCATATTGCTTCAACATCAACTCCCAGTTAATACGCACAGCAGCCCGACGGTATTTTTTACTATCATCCCGCAAACGGCTACTAATCTCACCCATGCGCTCGAGATTATCCCCCCGATACAGCAAGTCTTCAATATTCTTGGTCATAATCTTGGTGACATCGCGCAGTTCGTCATTCAGCTTATCGAGATTCTGTGACGCCCGCGCGTCAGCATACGTGGTGCGCGTCTTGGCGATGAAGTTATCAAACTCCATAAAGGCATAAGGGCGGAGAGCCGGGTTGTGGATGTTTTGAGGAGTGTATGTGGTGGTGAATTCGCGGGCGAGGTCGGCGAGATAGGTGAAGGCGAGTTTTCGGGGATAAGAACGCTCGCAGATGCAGAGGAAGATGACGTCGGAGTCGATGAGGTAGTGGATTGTGAAGAGGGAGTTTGATTCGATACTGGCTTGGGATTCGGAGTTGCGGGTGAGTTTGCGGAGGATTTGGCGAAGTTGCTGTTTGACTTCGTTGAGGGCGGCGGTGTCGGACTGAAGTAGGAAGGGGAAAAGAGTATGTATGTAAGTAACGTTGTTCGCTTTTTGAAGGGGAAATGAGAATTCATCGAGGTGAGGTTTTGGCGAACCTGTTGTTCGTCGTCGACGGAGGCGCAAAGCATGAGGCCTATGGATGTTAGCCTTTGATGCTTCGGGTAAAGATTTTTTTTTTTTAGATTTTTTTTAGATTTTTTTCAAGTCATCACATACCATCTAGCCTTGAGATTTGTGTTGAACGGATCATTTTTTTTTATCAATATAGTTATATGTGTTTAAAGAACAATTCGGCGGTAGAAGAAGGAATTTAAAAAAAAAAAAAATCGTGGCCTTTCTTTCGTAAGAGTACGATGGATGAGAGCTACGTGTCAAATAGACACAAATGCTCGAGGCCGATGCGAGCTAATTGACCGCTGAAAAGGTGCAAATATGGGCTACAATATCGATGCGATCAAAATATAGGATCCTAAATCGCTTTTATTCGCGCCCAAAGGGGAGTTGTAGGATGAGGTCGGAGGTGGTCTTGAATAAAAGAGTTGCATGCACGTAATGTCCAATGCTTTAAGGTCGATTTAATGGCACATGTGGGTTGGAAGAGAGTTGATGTGGCTGGCCAATCAAGCTAAACCTTTCTTTCACTGTGGCGCAAACAATGAGTAAACCGAAGCTATATTATCACAGCACAAATGCTCACTCTTTTTTTTGTCTAGTTATTATTTAGAGAAGTGATTTTGCAAAAAGAATTTAATTGTTTTCATTTCATTATTTCATTATTTATTTATTTATATATTCATTTATGTATATTTTCTTTTGGTGAGTTTGTCCTCATATCTCATCCTCATCCTCGTCAAAATCGTCCTCTCGACCCATTTCATATAATATCCTGCCTCCCTCTCCAGCTCCAATATCTGTCTGCGCGTCGAAATACGGCAGTACAATTCCTTCCCTATCCCTACGCTGCTTTTCTGTAAGACCAAGATTGAAAGTACTCTCAGGTTGTTCTTCTCCTTCTCCGCTCTGCTCAGCTCCCGGTGTTGTAAACATAGAATGGTCCTTGAGGAGACCAAGTTTGCCTAGGGGAGATTTTGCCGTTGCAGCAGCTGGCAAGAGGATGAATTTTTCGTTAACAGCTCGTCCACTTCTCCTGCGTAGTTCCATACTGATGACAACGCCGCCCTGGTCTTCTGGTCTACTCTTCTCTGTGAGTCCGATGAGGACGCCTTCCCGGTCTTCTTTGATACCCCACTCCGGTTCTACGACGCTTCTGTTGCGCGCCTTTTGTCGTTCGATTTCTTGTTGCAGGTTTGATAGCGTTAAGATTGCTGTGGCTAGGTGACATAGCAGTGTAAATGGATGAGGCTCATATTCATTGAATGATTTGGGTAAAATGACTGGAACATCTGTATGGTAGACAGCCACAATGGAAACTATTGGAGTGATTATGCTTGATAGAAACATTGCCAGGGACTGGGAAGCTGCCGATGAAAGAGAATTTAATGAATCGATGAAAACGACACCTCCTACATCATTATCATACATTAATCATGTGTCTTCCAAACAGAGTAGTAAAAGAAATTTCACTTACTCTGAGTCGTTATCTTATCCTTTGCAGCCGTTGGCTGAAATGAGGGATAGTGGGCTAAAAGTTCGCGGCTCACTGCATTTAAATCTTTTCCAGCAGCTTTAATAAAGACGTCGGCATCGCGTGGCTTCCGGAGTGTAGAGAAAGACAAGAAGATTATTTTAGTCTTTGCCAGCTATTGATGAATTAGCCGTCTTCCTGTTATAACAAACCAGAAACACTAGTATTGACTACCTTTGCTCTTGTCATGAGCTCCGAGACCACAGGCCGAGCAGGCTGCTCAAGATTGTCAAGGAGGAGAGTGAGAGGGCTGGCGGCATCACGAAGATTCAGAAGCTTCTGGAGCAGAAGCAAACTGTGAGAACGGCCATGAGTGTTTGCTTGGGTGGCCATGATTATGTAGATGCCAGATGCATTAATCAAAGAGTGACCTTTTGGGATTTTGACTGGTTGAAAGCTGTATATCTAAGTTGAAAACTGAAAACTGAGAGACTCATTCGTTTGTGGCGCATCAACCCGCTAGGAGGGCTTAGTACATACATGTATCTGGTGCATTGAGATGGATGGCATAGAGAGCACCGGCGCTAGAAGTCTGCACTCAGGGCTTGATTGAAGGCCTGAGGAATGGTCTAACCTCCACTAAACCCCCAAATCTCCTTCAAAATCTAGAAACTCAAGTCCCTATAATTTTCACCTGGGTCATCATAAGATCTCCTTCTCTGACTCATTCGACGCAATGCACTCTCGCAGCGGCTCTTGTTCAATTCATTAGCGATTCAAATAACCATAGCCTTATTTTTCGGCTGGGACAGATACTCTTTAGCTGATGCTGCGGCACAATCTGCGGTTGGAACATTTGACTCGCGCCGGGAGACGAACAGCATGGGCTACTTCATCAATCCGGCGTGTTGCAGCAGAGCTTTCACCGTCAAAACCATGCTCATGTAGTTACGGGCTGAGAGAATATTCAGCAAAAGCCATCAGGGTAAATCAGCCTGAACAGCTCAATGCTCGGTTTGGCGCGGGTATCAACGAGACCATTTATGCACTTTCTACAGCCCAAGGAAGGGCGGGGATTGCTGTCATTCGCATCTCAGGACCATCATGCTTAGACGTAAGTGGCGGGACCCCCAAACAGCAGTATAGCTTTTGAGAGTATTAACAAATCACTGAATTTCAGATTTATAGAGCTCTATGTCCGTCCAAGGCATTACCAAATCCCAGATATGCCTCTGTGAGGTCGCTGTTTGATCCTCAGCATCAGCAAGGCATACTGGATTCAGAAGCATTAGTTCTCTTCTTTCCTGCGCCCAGGACTGTAACCGGAGAAGATGTACTAGAATTGCATATTCACGGTGGGCCAGCTACGGTAAAAGCAGTCCTAGCAGCTATCCCGCGGTGCCCATCAGGACATCGGATCCGATATGCGGAGCCTGGCGAGTTTACGAAGAGAGCTTTTCTGAATGATCGGTTAGATCTTAGTCGAGTTGAATCTCTAGGCGATATTCTTGCTGCGGAGACTGAGCAGCAGCGGCGCGCAGCAGTCAGAGGCAACTCAAGAGCACTGGCTCGCACTTACGAGGGTTGGAGAGAGGCGCTTCTTCTGGCACGGGGAGAAATTGAGGCGCTCATTGACTTCTCAGAGGACCAGCATTTCGACGAGTCGCCATCAGATTTGCTAACTAATGTGGCGAAACAAGTAGACAATATCCTTGGTGGTATCCATTTGCATGAACAGGGTGGCCAGAGAAGTGAGCTTCTCAGGAGCGGTATCCGAATCGCGCTATTAGGACCTCCAAACGTAGGTAAAAGCTCGCTAATGAATTTAATTGTCGGCCGTGAAGCTTCGATTGTGTCCAGGGAGGCCGGCACTACGCGAGACATAGTGGAGGCCAGTCTTGATATCCGAGGGTACCTATGCTCCTTTGCAGATACGGCTGGATTTAGGTCGAGTGACCCTCTGGGATCCTCGGGTCCTGTTGGAGCCATAGAGTTGGAAGGC
Organism: Trichoderma oligosporum; assembly: GCA_015266385.1. NCBI lineage: Eukaryota > Fungi > Ascomycota > Sordariomycetes > Hypocreales > Hypocreaceae > Trichoderma > Trichoderma oligosporum. The sequence continues at coordinate 103,891 of JACBYL010000521.1, read as the reverse complement.
ATTCGTCGAGCAAAGCAAAAAGCACAAGAGTCAGATATCGTTGTCGTTCTGGCATCAGTTGAAAGTGGGTCGTCTGGCTCGTTTATTCACTATGACCAGGAGACGCTGGACATTGCTGCAACAGCCGGAGCACATCTCATTGTGATAAACAAGAAAGATGCTGTCGAGCCAATCGAATTCCAAGGTCTCTTGGATGAATTTCGCCAAGGCTTAGGCGAAAAAGCACCCAAGCTAGGATCAGCACAAATAGCGACTATATCGTGCAAGGAAGCCAACTTGAATTCTCTGCAGAGCAAGGATCCGGGAGGAATTCATGCGTTGACTGAGGCTATGGTGGGAATTTTTTCAAACATGACTGAAATGCCTGTTGAGTTACAGGATCTCCTGGGTGTAACGGCGCGCCAGGCGCAGCTCCTAGCGAAATGCAGGGGGCACCTGGAGGAGTTTATGATGGAAGCGAGGCCAGAAGATGCACAAACCGAGGCCGATACGGTATTGGCAGCCGAGTTCCTGCGCTATGCAGCGGATTGTCTGGCGCGCATCACAGGTAAAGGCGAAGCTGGCGATGTGGAGGATGTTCTTGGAGTAGTGTTTGAAAAGTAAGTGCAGATATGCTGTGTCACATTGGATGCAAGGCTATATCTACTTTGATTAACACTTTTCACTTTTTGCTAACGCGGAATAGGTTCTGTGTGGGAAAATAAAGCTTGTGGTATTTATATTACACTTCTAGGTTAATAAAAGAAAAAGAGATGAATTGCAAGAAAAAAAAATTCTACCTAACATTGAACCCGTATCTCTAAAATGGCTGCCAGTGCAGCATGCTATATTTGTTTGTCCCATATAAAAACGCCGCATGAAATCATCAAGGGGAAGGGATGAGAGAAGGATAGGATGGGAAGAAGGAATAGAAGAAGGGAAGAAGGATTAGAAGAAGGGAAGAAGAGAATGCCGAGAGTCAAGACCATGCCGATATCAATACAGAGGGGATGCAGTAAAACCCCTGCCATTCCGACGCCAAATGAAGTCAATTCAGTTCCCATCACGATGATGGTGCTTTCCAGTGAGGTCCCTTTTTTTTTTTTGTCTATCCGTCTCTCCATGAACCTTTGCCGTTTGTTTGTTTGTTTGTTTATTTGTGTGCTTTAATATGTCGCCAAATGAAATGCCCGCGTAGGCACTTGATACGAAGAAAAGAGGTAAGAAATTATTCAAATGAAAATAAAATAAAAAAGTCATCGAATATATGCCTTAATTGTCACGGCAGTCGGACCGGCCATTTGATGATGAGCTGGAGCCGGAGCCAGAGCCAGAGCCGGGACCAGTGCTAGGACGAGAGACAATGTTGTAGCCACTTCGAGCGAAGTCAACCATGGAGATGGAAGCGTCAAATGGAGTAGAGGCAGCCATTGTATTTTTTGTTGTTGTTGTTGTTGTTGTGAGTTTTGTAAAGTAGTTTGTAAAATAGTAGTCTTTTGATAGATGGTGATGTATTGTTGAGGTTGCTTTGAGTATGTTGGACTGCAAATAGTAAAAGAGTAGGAGTTGTTGCAAGAAGATGCAGGATAGTGAGGATATATATAATATATATATTTATATTTATATTCTCTTTGATGATTGTATGGTATGGTATTGTATTGTATTGTATTGTATTGCTTGTCTGGAATAGTAGCTTCTAGTTCTGGGATGAAGCGACTACTTTATATATGCGAGCTTTTGCAACCTTTCGAAAAATCCATATACCCAAAAGACTGTCTTCCCTGCATCAAAAGGGCAAAAGAAGAAAAGGGTTTCCCGGGATTCCTTCCAACCTGGACAGATAGACACACACGCACACACACGCACACACACACACACGCCCCCTCTAATTCGGAGGTGAGATGATGATGCCTTGTCCTTGTCCTGCCCTGCCCTGCGCTTCTCACTCTCTCACACCAAAATATACCCTGCTGGCCATCGAACAAAAGCAGCATTTATTCACAGGTACTCACTCCATACAGCCCGCACAAGGTTCATGTTGGCGCGTGCTCACTCTGAGTGAGTTAAACCAGGCACACACACACACACACACACACACGCACACACCACACACGCCCCTCCAAAAACGGATAAATCCCATCTCATTCCCCATCCCCATCCCACGCAAAAGCCCACGCCAGTTATCATATTTTATTATGTACATACTAGCAGTACATCAAATGGGGGTTATTTCTTAGAGGGGGAATGGTGGCTGACGGGGTCCTGGGAGGAGGGAGGGAGGGGGGGGGCGTGGGCTCTCCTAGTTTTGGCATCATCGTAGGGCTGAGACGTGTGGCCACTTGTCGCGCGTGAGTCAGCCACAAAAGCCCCGTCTAAATAGGCTACCCGGATGCTGCAACTTAACTTACATGCTCTGTACATGAAGAACTAACTCACTCACTCACTCACTACATGTAATATAATTATTCTTCCAATTATTAATTATGACTATGATGATTATTATTTTTAAGGCCACACATGTTCCATATGTGTTCTGTGTGTGTGTGTGTGGGATGCAGCCTAACTTGTATTCCCGCCCTCGTGGCAATTCCTATGGGAAGGGTTTGTTCCTGTTCGGCGTCTCCATCCAATCTCATCCAACGGACCGGGAGCCGGCTCAGGGCGGCCGGACGAGATGGAGGGGGCCGAGGCCAAGAGAGGATAGATTGAATGAGAAAGGATTCTTGTTCTCCATGTTTGAATCATTTGTATCATATGTTACTGAGTATAGGCAAAGAGCTGGTTGTTACGAAGCGTCCAATCGTACAAGTTATATCGATTTTGTCTACAAGACAAATAGTAGTAAAGGCAATACATCACATCACATAATGTACCTTTCTTGACCCCCCTCTCTCTCTAACTAATATTTGGGTTCTGGGCTTGGTAATGTCCTTTTGTCCTTTCGTCCTGTTTCCTTTCGTCCTGTTTCCTTTCCCTTCCTTTCCCCCTTGCTGGTCCTCCTGCTTGGGTGTTGCTGTTTTAAGCCGTGAGTGGGTGGAGAAACTACGTACGCAATCGTTGCTTCGAACACGATAATTCTCATATTAATCATCTTAATACTACTACCTACATATGACTGCTCAGCACAGACATACCTATGGTACGGAGTAGATAACGGAAAACATTCCGATTACCAGCAACTTGGGGGCCTCGTGAACTACCATCTACTACTAGTCGCTTAGTTACCGTAGTATTATAGGCCCCAAGAGCCTGCATGAACATGCCCATCCATCAAAGCCAAAAGTACATACTTGTACTCCATTACTGCACAGCACAGATTGGGGAATTGATTCAATCGTAGCCCCCACGTGGCGCGTACCTTTTTTTTTCTTCTCTCTTTTACCTTTGAAAGGATGCCGTATTCGTTCGACTAAGTCGGGCCAGGCCGTGTCCCTGATTGATCGCTGAACAACTTCACTATCTGTCTGTATACAAGTTCCATCTCATCATAACTTGTAAGGTACGTACTTTTCGTACAGACTGGAGTACTTGTAAGATACGGAGTACAAGGTACATGTTTATGTTTATTGTTCATCTACATGGCCCCTGGACCTGGAAGCGATAGATTTGAGGTCAAAGGCACGGCTTGAAGCGAATCCCTCTAATTCCTTCTTGGTACGGAGTACGGAGTACTTACTTGTATGGATGGATATCTTACAAGCTTAATAGTCCCGGCATCGCAAAAGCGCAAAATCAAAGAATGAGACTATCGTTTCTCATATCCTGTCCTAAGCCCCCCCTCTACCCTCCTGGGGCATTTGCTGATCATTTTGATTTCCCGAGTTGAGTAATGATACCTACTAGTAGCTAGAACGGGGAACAGGAAACACACACACAAGAAGGGAGGGAGAAAAGCGCCCCATGGGTCCTCCCCCGTAAGCGCCGTGAAGCTCACTAAAGAGCCCTGAAATCTTTTTAATTATGATATTTCTGGGGCACTTGTATAGTAGAGTTTAGTACAGTATAGCGGATAAAAATAGCGGTCCAATGGCAAGGGGCTTTATAGCGAGCCGCGGGCAGGGCAGAGGGGGGGGGGCGGGACTTGATTTGCTGGTTTCCTCCTCACCCTAAAGTGTAACTTGTATGTAGTACGGAGTACATGTACCTGTTTCTTGTACTCTGTACTACAAGTATTCGGTGCTTACTGTGTCTTCTGCCTCAACTCTGTACCTCTCCATCACCAAAACTCTCTCCATGCCATCATTCCCTCACTTCTATCATATTCGAGAAGTTGATACTAATTCAATTCACCAAGCCTCAAAAGACGTCAGCACTTGAAAAATAAGGGCGCACGCCCATACACACACACACACATACACACACACATACACACACACACACATACACACACACATACACACAGCCCATCTCACTACCTCCCTGGCAACTGATCTCCTTCGGCTACATCGAGATACTGCCGTAACACGTAATCGAGTCTTCTTCGGTTGATGGAAGCGATAGTACGCCGAAATCTTTGGCACTAATGGTACTTGTATGGAGTATCTCGTAAGCACGAGAAATTACATTTTGTTTACCAATCCTTGGGCTTGGGTCGATGTTGATACCTGTACTCCATACGAAGTATGTACCTGAATATTTACCACCCACTGTTCTAACCCCACGATAGGATAGAACCTGGTTCGGACGTCTGGTTTACATTTACTCGTACTGACTCCGATCACCATGTCTGTGCTAGGATCTAATGAGTACAAGCAGCTGCGAGCAATTTGTCCTTTCCCGCCGAGTATACTGAGCCTGAGCGAAATACTATGTCCACGCATGGAGTAACTGAATATTACAGAATTACTTCGTACACCCAATCTTACTTGTACTGTGCCTTAATAGTGATTGACACGATACCTGGCAGCCTATCAAACAGCAAATAAGGTAAGCTGGGGGGGGGCTCATGTCGGCTCGTCGTCACTTCGGCGTTGACGCCTGTTGGTCAGAATGCAACGCTCACTGCTCACTGCTGCTGCTGCTGATGATGATGATGATGACTATTTGCTGCTGATTCATAAGTCTCGTACATTCTTTTTAACTCCTCTCAGCGAATCAATTGTCGCAAAAGTGACCAACCGAAAAAAAAAGAGATGCCTAGACCGACCCAGGCGATGCAACATTACACTGATTCGTGATCTAACCATCCTTCCAGTGGCAATGGCAAAGTCTTTCTAGAACAATGAATACACCGCCACTCGTCGCTTCTTCTTTCTGTTCTTCTTCTTCTAATATTCCATCGTGGCTTTTAGTAATTTACGAATCGTCCAATCTTCTATGGAGTAACCAAGTACGTACACTGGCTGTGTCTAGTTTGTCAAAGGAACGACACCCCTCGCCCTCCAATAGTTGCCTAAGGGTGATTCATACCGGGCCCTGCAAAGAAGGATCGCCGTATTCTTCTTGTTAGCCTCGCTCTACTGAGTATCGTGAAGCGAACAGCTGAATCGTCGGCGGTTTCTTAAATTGTATTGCGCCTCCCGCCGAGCAAAAGGGCTAGATACGAGTTTTCGGCGCCTTTCTTCACTTGTATGGCTGGCATGGGCTGGCATGGGCAAATTATTTCTTCTCTCGGGCGATTTGAGCTCGGAGAGCGACCGTAGCATTTGGTACATGTAGTACACAAGGGTGCTTGCTTGCTGTATCAAATATTGAAGCCTCGCGCATGCGAGTGTAACCCATCACGGACAGACAGCCTTATCACCACCGCCTTACCGCCATTCTACTACTACTACTACTGCTACTACTGCTACTACTACTACTACTACTCCCAGATCTAGTTCGCATGACGTTGCTCCCGTGTAGCGTTACTAATGCATGCATGTTTCAAGCAAAAAGATTTGGGTTGTGTCATGTCATGTCAGCTTCTAGAAGATCAGACGGAAACGCTTATCAAGCAGAGTAATACCCTGCAGCCTTATTCATGCAAAGCAGTACGGATACCTGTACTTGTTCTCCAGCTACATGATACACAGCCCTATAGCATCATTTTTCTTTTGTGGCGTTATATACTTGTGCTTTGTTTGAAACGCGACGTTCCACAAACGGGCGATAACCTATTTCATACGAGTGAGCGAGTGAGAGGGTATAGCTTTGCATATACAAGTACGGAGTAAGTACTCGTACATATCATATCATGCAGAAGCGTGCTGCAGAATAGCTACCCTAGCCTACAATTCCCAACCAGGCAAGTGTAGCATGGGGGTCAAGAAGAGGAAGAGAGGAGTCGGACTTTGATGGATGCAAAGGCGCAGCAGTGCTGTCGTCTGCTGCCTCAGTCACACCGAAACATAAAACGTAAAGGATGGAGCAAGGCTATGAGTAACTAACTACGGATTACTCTCTTCTCCTTTTTGACGCAAAAAAAAAAACCGAGTTATCTATTTCACCGCCATTACTTGTATTCCAACCATACTCTGCTGCGCCGTCAGAAGGCATTTGCCCGGAGCATTCTAGAGTATACAAGGAAGAGGCCATCAGCACTATCTATCTATCTATCTAGGTACAAGTATGAAATAGCTTCACACCCACTTTCTGTAAGCTTGGCTTCTCGCACGCCTTCTCGGCAGATGTAGCAAAGCTCCCAAAGAAGTTAAGATGCTGCCATCTCAGGGATCTTAAAATGAGATTTCATTCAATTTCATTCAAGAGCCTGTGGCGCGATTTGAGTTTTGGTTCTTATCAGAGAAATGGCATGACTGACTCCTTCATTGCCGTGCGTGTAAGAGTACTTGATCCGAAGCCCGGATTACGGGCTATGTCCTTTTTGTATTCCATGTACATGGTGTATGAAGACGAGACGGATATCAATTTTTTTTTAATTTTTTTTTAAATAATTTTCCTCTTCAGATCAATCCGCTGTTCAAGATTGCGAAGCACTCGCATCATCCATCAGCCCACGTTGCCCCGTACAGGGTTTTGCGGCAAGGCTTTGTTACGGAAAACTATCCGTACCTCGTAAACCCCCCAGAAAATAAGAGTACAGAGTCCTTCGTACTCCGTACAACGTTTCTATATAGGTAGTCATTGACCATTTTGTGGGCGATTCCAGGTCCGGGGCAACTAATCCCGGAATGCCGGGACCTTCGCCACGTCTTCGAGTTCGGTGCTGTGGCTTCTTCTTCTTCTGCGCACGGGCCGGTCCGCCAGAACCATTCAGCCGGAAACTCATTGGCAAATACAAAAAATACTATCACTTACAAAAGATAATTACGAATTGTGTGCACTTGATAATTGGATAGATAACGACTCGTGATGAATCATATACCTATGCATGTGAAATGGAAATAACTAACCATCACTGGATGGCTTTATTGAGTGGCTTTTTTGACTTTGCCAAGTAAAACATTCTACCCATCCTTTACAAACGGGGAACGAAGCAACTTCCCTTTTCGACTGAATCTTGTGTCTCATGATGGCTTCATGTCAGGAAATTGGTTAAATGCTACACACACCACATTAAAAAGTAATTTTCTTTTATTTGCCTTGGGTGTTAGTAGTTAGTAGTGGCGCTTTTCTAGCCCAAATGCGCCTTGGTATGCCCACGGTGTGTGATGAACATTGCATACAAGTATCAAGTATGGGTTATGGGTCCTCTTTATCCAGACGAGGACAGGGATATATATCCTCATGGTCTTTTCCCTGACAGGGTTACTACTTGTATGTACATACTCGTACTCCGTATAGTAAGTACAGTAAGTATACTTGTACGAGTATGTGTCTGCGTCTTTCCCTTGCCTTGTCCGTCCATGGGTGGGTTAAATCAGAACTTCGTGATAGCATACTCGTACGGAGTATACTAACTATCCGTCAGGGGGAAAATATAAGCCTAAACCCCGGCAAACTAGCCCTGTGCATACTATTCCTAGATTCAGCAAATGGCATGGTTGTAGCGCATTTGATTCCACGTGGGAAAAACGTTCGAGTTCCATATTTGTGCGCATTCGAAACCCTCTTTGAGTGAATTATATTCCCAGCAAACAGGTAAACAATCACCTTCCTCCAATCACAGCAACCTAGTACTAAAGCAGCAGATCACTTATCTCTTTGGCGGGACTTTTTGAAGAGGGCGGGGCGAACTGCCAGGTTCATCTCGTTATTTTCATCTGCTGATGACCCCGTATTGGGGAAAATTAGAACAAGAATACCTTTGTATGAGAATCAGCACATGGGGTTAAAGTAGCGTGGTCTGGAACCTCGCTCGCCGTTCAACATGTTCCGAGGGAATCTTGTGCTTACGTGATAATGAGATCTTGCAGTGCCGGGCTTGGAGATGAGCACGATATCGCGCTGAGCTAAACATGCTCCGTATTACTCCATATACACTCTGTGGGGGGAGGAAATATCATGACAGTAGTATCAGTAAGAAGAAGAAGAAAAAGAAGAAGAATTCGGTTAGTTGCTCTTTTCCGAAGGAGTGCGGTGGAGGAGCGGATATGTTGTGATAGCTAGGGACGGCGAGATGGTTGCTTCCGCGGAGTGATATGTAAAATGATATCGATATCAGGGAGGAGATTCCTTCGCATATGCAGGTCACAGAACCTGTCTCTGCCATGGACAAACGGATGTCAAACCACTCCGGGGTACTGTGGGCACCAGGGGGGGGTTGGGAAAAGGGACCAGTAGTCTGGGTACTAGACCCGACTTGTTCCTCATTACAAGACCTCAAGTATGAAGTCGTACGTTCTTGTACAAGTAAAAAGTACGCTTTTCTTGGGAGAACGTAGTAATACCGGTGGAAATCTGGCATGCCTGCCTGCTAGAGAAATACTCTAAACCAGTTCTCATTAGGTTGATATCGTGGAGATGCCATGGACCTGTAATCTCCACGCGAACAAAACACAACTAAGTACGGAGTACTACTCTGACCCTATACGCAGGGGCCCCCTGATTTCCTAATAATACTACCTGGTAATCACCAGTGACATGGAATCGGCTCTTTGGCAGTCATACCTCTCTTTTCTGTCCTGTTCTGCTTCTTCAGATATACCGAATGCTGGGGCTACTGGGCCCGTGCCCTCTCCCCCCCCCCCCCTTGACCTACGGGATAGGATATTGGGAGGAGTATTTCGTACTTCGTATGAACTATTCTATGTGCTTCATGCTAACAGTACTATATATTTTAACCGAAGCCGGGGATCGGACTGTAATACGCGCCCTTTCTTTTTATTTGCCGTATTTATAGATACGATTAGCTAGGTCATACGGGAAAAAGAATACTTTAAAAAAAAATTAAATTCCTCAATGCATGTTGAGACGATTAAGGGATGTTTGTGGGCCTGTGATTCCTCGTGGCAACGTTTCAAAAGAGCCCTTGGCATAGACCATGGACAAATTCTATATCCTTTACTAATATTTCGAGCCACTCATTGTGGAATGATAGTGTTATATGGCTAATTGCAACCCCATTTCGAGTCTGCTAGCGGAAAGATTCTCTCATGTGGAGAGCACTAGAATCTGACTTTATTTTGTTTGCTGCTCTAGGATAAGTGCTATAGACAAGGGGGGGGGGGTGCAATGATAATTGGACTGTAAATCGTTCGGTTGTACTAATAGCGTATGTGTCATGCCCCTTGCCGCGTGAGAAAATGGGGCCATTTGATCCTAGAAAGAGATCGTTATTGTCCCTTTTCTAAATAGAGGATGGACTAACAGATACGCGCCGTCCCATTATGAGTTAGTAGAAAGAATATTGTCCTAAAATTAGTAGGGCCGCACCTATACTTCGTATAGGCCTAACTATGAAGTTCCGCGAGAGCTAGAGTATATGGGTCATTGTCACCATAGTATTCGTATTCTCATTTTACAGACTGATACTCCGTATAGAAGCTCGTATTTTGTTAAGGATTTACCTCTGGCGAGTTTGGGGTCAAGTAAATAATGTCGGGGTTATTCATATAAGAGTTGGGCTATGAGACACGAGATAGTTAATCTGCCAATATTAGTTTAGGAGCAATTTAACTATAATGAGAGTTAAGCGATCCTTGAAAGCACCATGCGTTTGAGTGGATGAAATAGAGGAATGTCATCCATCTCTTGTGATTTGGTGGAAAGACACCGTTCTAGTATTGAGAGATAGGAAGTAGGATGAGGGTTAGAAGGCGTGGAATGTACAACTGCTATTTAAATGAATCTCTTTGAAAGAGTCAGTGATGAATGAACATGAAGATAGGATAACTCGAATTAGTTCTTACTGAGTATTGTAGACGACAGAATGCTTTCTTAACGTTACCATATCATCTATGTCATGATGTTCATCTTGTTATTAAGGAAGCATAAATATTTACCTTGAATCTCATTAGGCATAGCATCTGCATAGAGGCTTTTGTGTACTCGATAGTACTTTTTCATATGCCCAATTGCCCACATCGACGTAACTCCGTAATAATGTGCCAACCAATTAAATGCAAAAACACAATTAATATATCTCCTCAAACCAGTTCCAGTGATATATCAGTTGTGACATACCAATTTTGTGGCCTTGATGGGGGTTGGGCACCGATGCAGATATCTCGACCCCGTCCCAAATATCCGATGATCCTTTGTAAAAGAAAAATACTGAGCATTCATACTCATTTTATAAATTCTCTAACTGGTATTATTCTGAGTGCATGTTGATTTCACATTAACAAACATAATGGAACATGCGCGTATCATATCTGATGCACATGTGCATCGAACCCGCAACGAGCTTCGGCAGCCTGAAGTCAATAGAGGTCTTGATAGAGAAGACCATAAGTTCGAAAAGAGCGTTGTCAAGTTGGAGTTTAACTTTGGAGGTGCAGTTTAACAATAGTTTTTATTTCTTATTCTTTCCAACAGCATTTGCCATATTATATCCATATATAAAATGATATTTGATGGATGTCCTACTGACGCTGAATAATGTAGGCGGAGTTTGTACAGGAACTGGATTCTTTGTTAATCTGCCTTCTACCAAATACGACGTCGTGTTGACGGCGGGTCATAATCTTATCAATAAAGAAGGGGTTAAAGCTCAGACTTTGGCTCTTCTTCGTGATGATGAGAAACAGATAGCTACCGAATTTAGGATTTGTCCTGAATATGAGCAGAATCCCGGAGAGAAACATGGCGTTCCGGATCATGGCTACTATGACTACGGAGTCATCTTGTTACCCAAGGATAATAGCCGCACTTGTGCGAATCAAGGTTTTGGATTGAATCTTGCTCTCAGTTCTCACCCTAATTTGCAAAACTCAAGTGACGTTCGTGTAAGTGGATATGGGGATGCGGACCATGATCCTGTAACTAGCAGTGGCAGCCTCAAAAAGCTTGGACGGCAGCTTGAATACAAGGCGAAAACAGAAAAGGGAATGAGTGGATCGCCTGTCTGGGTAGGATATGACAGCCACATGATTGCCGTGGGAATTCAGTAAGTAAATAGCGAAAGTCTTCCAAGGAGGTGGTGAAATGTCTTTTTTTTTTTCTTTTCTTTCTCAGATTTAGAGCTAACAGGCAGCTTTGCTCTTTAGCAACATGCGACCACTAAATTCAAACACTGGAAGCAGAGGCACCAGGATCACAGAAGAAGTCTTCCGTAATCTCTGTCTTTGGTCAGAAGTAGGCTTCTTTACTAAGCGGCTTTGCGCTCCCGGAGGGAAACACAAACTACACAACACGTACCTGTCCTTCCCACGGCTGAGTGACTTTGCAAAGGTGTTTCTCGGGCCATCGTCTGAAGCCTTGACTCAAGATAGCTTGACGTTTGATATCCTGCCGACATATGTTTTCCCTACCTGGGATAATCGTTCTCCACTCTATGCCTTCAAGTTTCACAAACCAGCCACCTGGACAGACGAGAAGAAAGTATGGGTAGAATGGCAGCCAAAGCGCCAACGAGCCATATTAGTGGAATCGTTGAAGGACATCAATCTAGTTCAAGTTCGTGAGAAAAAAATGAAAAGCGGCGAAATACGATACTACATAGTTCAACCAGGCTCAGGAAAAGCGGGAGATGAAGAACTGGAGCTTAGGCTATTTGACGATGACCGAGATGAAGGTGATGTCGAGGATGGGATGACTGAGTTTGCGGGAGTGTCTTTTGGAGAACATCTGGAACGTGGTGTGAAAGAGGTAGGTCTTTTGATTGAATATTGGTAGACTCTCTCACGAGGGCTATGGGCTATGGGCTATGGGCTAACTGTGTTAATAGAGTCGCACTTTTATTATTGAATGATTTTGGTGGGTTTGTTATAATCCTTGTATAGAGTTATTGTAAACTGACTGGCGGTACCTTTGGGAGAAAGAGTTCGATCAAGCTATTGATATGAATTTCAATATGATGCTTGCTGTCTACAGAGAGCATTGGACAATGATATATATAAGGGGTCGTCTTGTCTCTGATTTATTGATACTATTAACTCATTATTAAACTTAGCAAACTATCTCGGTTCACAAAAGAAACTTTAGCGTAGGCAGTTTAATAACAGAAAAGAAAAGAAAAGAAAAGTAAAAGAAAGGAAAGGAAAGAAGGCATTCGATTTAATCCCATACTCCAGCACCATCCAGTTTCCATGCATCGAATATCGCCACTTCTCTGATTTCATGTGTTTCGACATCATTTCTAGCACTCATCCTCCACCAAAAGAAGGAAGAGAAATTAATCACCGCCACCTAATCCAAGAATAGGTCCCATAAGTGTGCTTAGTAGCTATAAAATGGTTAGTGTTGGGAGCTTGTCAAACGGCTTGATATTTTAAATAATGGTTTGCACTTACCCATCGTTCTAGATCTTCTTCGTTTTCGTTTAACTTTCTGTATTCCTCATCAAGACGCTCTTTTGAAGTAAAAACAATGTCAGCTACATGACTGCTATTGCTGGTTTGTGTAAGACTACTTACGAGTTGTGCAGAATAGGACATCTTCAAGGATTGAATCACCACGAAGCTTTTTAAGGAAAGCTTCGGCGCTGTCATCATTACCAATTTGGCTAATTTGAAATCGAACAGCTGTAGAAACATTAGTATTATATAAAAAATAATCATGTGGGATATAGATGAAGGTCATACTTGTTGGTGGGTATCCGTTCTCTTCAAGGAAAGTCATACAGTTGATAATCGTCTGCTTAAAAGTATCAGATGATTCACCACTGGCACAACCATCTGTAATGCAAGAGACGAGAATAGGTCGCTTGAGTTTCTCCCCTCGATTGATCACATCATAGACCAAGGGATCGAGAATCTTTTTCTTTAGATTGGTGCCAATCTTGGTGTTTCCATTAGGCCGAACCGAATTCATAATCTCTTCAACGCGTTTGGCATTTAGATTGTTGTCTAGTTCACGAGTGTAGTTAATGAATTGCAAGCCGGTTCCACAATCATCTGGCACCAAGAGTGTAGAGATCTTGGCAACTCGTCGAACCAGCTCCTTCTGATCATCATTGCGAGAGCCGACTCTCATCGAAGAGCTGTCGTCTAGACGTGGTAGAGTAGAAAGTCAGCTACTGGGGCACCTGGTTTGGTGGAAGAAAAAAAAAAGTAAATAGAAAAAAAAAAAAAAAAAAAAAAAAAAAAAAAAAAAAAAAAAAAAAAAAAAAAAGAATAGAACACAAACTTACCACAGTAGAAAACTGGCTGGTAAAGAGCAATTGTCGTGATATCTTTAATATCTTCATCCCTTTTGAGCAAATTTTCCGGATCATGTTGGAGCTTCACTGCTTTCTCGGCAACTATTTGCAAGAAAGGGTCATCTTCCGGGAAGAAGTCAGAAAGGCCAGTCTCAGTAGCATATTTCATCATGCTCTCTTTGAATTCTTCTGGTGTGCTAAACTCTGAAGTAGGTTTAGCTTTATCGTTGCCTTTGTCGACTGCCAAGGTTTTAGTGAAGTCGGTATTGTTGTCGTCAAAAGTCATGTTTATATCTCCCCCAAAGACCCGGTTTGATAAACCCTCGTACTTGTTTCTTTCCGGTTTGGTATCTGCGGCATTCGTATTGCCTTTGGAGTTGTCGTCTTCTTTGGCAAGAGAACACTATAGTACAAGTTGAGTCAGTTATCATTCAAGTAAACGATAGCCAATGGAAGCCATGTAAGATTCCATGTTTGAGATTGGACAATAATGCATGATAAAATACCTTTAGAGAATTTGTGCCGCTAATACCGAATAACTTTTTGATAATACCTCCAAAAGCGTTGTTCAAAAATCCGAGAGACTTCAAGACATAGGTAATAATCTCAGCCACCAGTTCCTCTCTGCTTGCGGCCCTCTCCTGCTGCAGCTTAAAGGCTTGAATCACATTCGGAGACTTGGTGTTCTTTGCAAGATCTAGGACACTTGGGCCATTAAGCCCTTTAGTAATATTTGTTGAAGCTCCCCTCCGAACCAAAAGGCGTAGCGCATTGGGTTCCTGGTGTTCGATCAGCTTCATAATTGCAGTCGTCCCATCATGTGCCTGCATATCAGGATTTGCACCATGATCAAGGAGGTATTCAATAACTTCGAAGCGCTTCTGTTTAGTGACTGACTTGCTATCACTAAGCGAGGCGTACCATAAAGCACTGCGATTGTGGTCGTTGGCTTTATTGACATCTGCTCCTTCATTGACGAGAAGCTTAACCACGTTTAAGTGACCTTTCCAAGCGGCACGAGCCAAAGCTGTGCGGTGCTTGGAATCGAGCTCATCAATGTTGAAGTCATGCTTGATAGATTTGTATGTATCAAGATCTGTGAGAGTGCCATTGGCAGCAGCTTCGTGAAGAGATGCCATCTTGTACTGCGAGGCTTTCAAGAACAGTATTAAAGATTATTTATTGGGTGATGGTAGAGGAAAGGATGCTTGACTTGGTTTGTCTGGCTAGATGATTTATCTTTTCTTTGATGCTGGTTGCTGTGTACGCTTTTTATATCTGTGGGAACAGCGCGCTTAGAAAAGAAAGAAGAGAGTGAGAGTGAGAGAGAAAGAGACAGCACCCAAGAAAAGAGCCTCCATTTTCGAAAAGACTCTTTGCTGAGATCAACAAGATACACCAAGAGCCAGAACGCCTGACCAAAGCTACGTGTCCGTCAATTCTGTTCGCATGACTTCATACTGACCAATATGATACAATATATCTATCTCAACTCAAGGTTGTGCCCATAGCTGCCCAGCAGAGCCTCACAGTGACATACTGAAAACTTCCTTGTAGTGTATTTTCAGTGTGAGGGGGTTTATAAGACATCGTCCACGTAGCTTTGATGGGCCCTCTGGTGGGTAAATGGTCTTAAAATGCGGTCTTTTTTAATAAACGGAATGGACTAGGGTATGTCACCAAGAACGAAAGTCAAGCATCCGATACGGCTTTAAGCCGCAGCAATTGGACGCCCATTCTGGACATTCGGTAGCCAGTTGCATATTATGCCATGTCAGAGCCTGACTTGACTCCCCATTCCTTTATGAGGCTCTCCATAGACGTACAGAGAAATTGAACATAATTTCTACCCCAACGCCAATTCTTTTGTTTTAAAAAAACAAGGAAATGAAGAAGAATGGTGGGTGGCCCGCTCAACTTATTCGTCAAGGTTGATGATCCCATGACTATCAATTTTTTTCTCTCTTAATTTTGCCCATGTTCAGAGGTTACTGGAACGTCACTTAGACCCGCCAGATGAGGCTCTGGAATTGCGGCCCGAAGCGGGAATCCCAATCCGGCAATGGTGATATTTGAGTACATCCATTCGGTTAAGGTCCCATCTGCAGTATAAATATAGGCTTATATCTATCAATACATTGAAATTGTGAGCAGCAGTCATCAATTCAATCCAAATATCCAACATATATTCATCAATCTTAACACAAGTTAGCTGATATCCTTTTTTTTTTCTTCTTCTTTTCATTTTGGTTTCTTTTTGGTTTCTTGTAAATTCGAAATCATGGGGAAGCCTCAAGAGATTGTTCGTTTTCTTACCGCTGCTGGAAGTTCTCCTTCTGCTGATAAAAAGGCGACTTATTTTTTTTATGAAGAGAAGAATGCACTTTGCATGAAGACTTGGACTGGGAACGAGTTTTCAGAAAAGACATGGGTTGCTACAGGTGTCAGATCGGGGACCTCTGCACCAATCATCGACATTCGCGGCCAAAAGGTAAGCTGAGATTGGGCTCTTAATATAAGAAAGCTTACTGATCCAAATTTTAATTTAAAATAATTACAATAGAAAGTCTTTGTTGTCGATGAGAATTACATGCTTAGATCCTTCATAGAGCCGAAGCCAGATGATGAAGGTGAAGATGAAGGTGAAGACGAAGACGAAGACGAAGACGAAGATGAAGATGAAGACGAAGATGAAAACGAAGACGAAGATGAAGATGAAGATGCTCTTTGGGATGAAGACGAATTAAACGATGAAAAAGTTCGAGTTCACGCTCAAAGTCAACTTACCGTCAGCCTCGGCATGAAGGCAGCTCTAATCATGTATCAAAACCCCGATGGTTCTCTTGGTGTCATTGAAGATGACGGCAAGGGATACAAGGTCGTGAAGCTTCCAGTCCAAAGTGCCTTTCCTGGAACTCCGCTGGCTTCTATTAATATTGAAGAAGCCCAATATCTATTTTATGTCAGCGTTGATGGCACTATCCGTTATCTGCAAAAGATCGGAGAGCAATGGAATGGTATGTACGATTTCTATGAACCATGATGCATTTATGTTATTCAGTCCAAAGAAAAAAAAGAATTATGATATCTCACACTGAAATCTTAGATGCATCCTTTTCCGATGCCAAGATTGAAGGGATTTCCAAACTATTGATCATTGAGGACGAACAACCATCTAGCAAGCCGAGTCTCCTAGCTTTCTGTATCGCCAATGATAAACTGGCCACTATTAAACAAGGAAATGATACAGCAGAATTTCTAGGTACCATCAAAGATGGCGAATTTCATGCCACCTCTGACCAGGAATGCGCCATGTACTTTCGATGGGATCCGTATTACCACTGTTACCGGGGTGCTTGCATATACAATGCTTACTACCATGCGTATTATAAAAAACGCAAAGCTTACCATCGACACTCCCGCAAGTGCTATAAGAGATGCCACTGCTGATTGGGTTATAGAGGATACCTCCTCTATGGAGACCCTGGATGAAGGTTGGATGGACACAGTATTGAGGATTCGAGAGACGTCGGGAAAGATTGCTACTATGAGATGAGAAAATCCTATATAGTTCAGTTTAAACAACCTTGTACACATTATCTTTGTGCAATTCCATTTGGCCACACACACCAAAAAAAAAAAAAAAACTTGCCATTCGATATAAGTCCATGCATCGTCTAAGGTGATAGACAGTACGACTATCATAGCTCATCTCTCTTATGCTCCAAATCCTCTAAATGTTTCATCGCCATAATTTTCACCACTAAACTCGTCCATCCCGTAAAGTGCTGAGTACGCTGACCAGCACCTGTCTCAGGGTTATACTGCTCCCATGCAAACCCGGTCTCTTCCCAGCTCTTGAATACTGTATCGACTAGATTCGCGCGCAGCTTGTTATATAGACCTCGAGCTTGGCCCTGGAATGGACCTGGCTGAGTTCCAACCTTCTGTAAAATAGGTTAATTTTACTATTTTCCAAGGCAGTACCAACGAGATGAGTCAACGTGTTTAGCAAAACGTAAAAAAACTTACATATAACTGCGTCAATGCCATATAATTAAGTGGCATCCATACTGGACTACGCCAGTAATTCTCGTTAGTTCCATATAATGGATCTTGTTTACTCAAACTTCTCAACCCATGAGGGCTGAATAAATGGTTCTCATCTCCAATCAAGTCGAGAATCTTGCCCAGCTTGGCATCATCTGACTGCATCAACCCGACCAAAAAGGGAAACAGCGAGATATATCCCTTGTGGCACACAAGCGTATGCTCCTCAAACTCATCGATGCTTGCGTCACAGTAGCATCCATCCTTTTCTGACCAGTGGAGATCATCGAGGTTGCGTTCAATGGCGAATAGGTTATTCTTCAGCTCCGCAATCTCTTCAGCGTTATTGAGCGCATCTGCAATGTTGATGAGCGACTTGGTCATGAATCCAACCCAAGACATAAGGTCAACGTGGAGCTCGCCGGGATGCGGTGGCTGCGGCCGAGGGTAATCATCCAGCCCACTGGTCAAGCAATGCGTCTCAGTTCGGCCTTTCCATCTGTAGGCTTCCCTAGAGGAGAAGGCTTCTCGATCGTATGATTTGATGTCGCCTCTTTGTGTTTTGCGGAACCAATCGTATTGTCGTCGGAGGAGAGGATAAATCTTACGAAGAAAATCTTCACCCAGTTCTGGGTTATCAAGGTGGGCGGTGTACAAGGTGCTTCCTTGAGACAGCGTCTCTTTCTCGATAGGAGCGCTGCCGTTAGTGCCACGTAAGCGCTCCATGAAGCCTTCGATGATCAAGAATAGAGTCGGTGGGTTGGCATAATGAGGATATTGCACTTGGAACTCTGGTGGTACTTTGGATCTGGCTTCTGCCCCAAGAATCTGCTCGCGCGGAATCCACCCATCACTGTCCATGGTATTATACCAGCTTTTGACAATCTCAATTGTCAAATCAATATCCCACTCTGCAATTGGTATGAGGTGAAATCCCTCATCCCAAAAGAATCCTCGAGGAAAGAACGGTCGTGATGGAACACTTGTAAACAGCTCATATGGCCCCTCGAGTTCCTGGGCCTGGCGGGCTCTAGCTTCAGCTGTGTCGTCCCAGAAGCCTTCATTCTCCTCCTCATATTCGTCCGCATAGGATCGATCAATGAGTTGGTGGCCGTGAAAATATCCTACGCCCCCGAGTAAATTGGAAAACATACTTTTCCCAAACTTCTGGTATTTATCAGAGGTGTAAGGCGCCTTCAATTCAAAAACACTTGAGAATCGCTCCCCAAAAGCCTCCGAAATTCCTTTGATTTCCCGGGTGACATCTTTGCTCGTTAGATCTTTACCAGCTGATGCTGATGAGAAGATGACGTCGAATTCAAACGACCCTTCAAACGCTTTCTGGATGATATGTGCATTACCGCCACCTGGCTGAGAACCGAGTCGGAAGATTTGCCATGGCGGAGGCAGAGTTTCATCAGTGTAGCTTTGCTGAATTTCTGCGACAGAGTCTTGCAATTGCTGGAACAGTGCCGGCTTGCCCTGCCACAGGCGGTCGTTGGGAATGCTAAGGCTGCGCACCACAGTCGTATCTCCTCGTCGCGTAGCAGATATTTCATGGTCAGAAGTCGGATGGTTACCAGTTCCCTTTGTAATGACAATCGTATAATCCCCCAAGGAATTAGAGTTTCCCTTTAGCGTAACATCGCCCTCAAACCCAGTTTTAGCACCCTCACCTAGGACCTGGAGATCCCCAAGGCCTTCTTGAGCAATGTAATAGTGTACTAAATACTTGGTGTCTTTAGCCACATCGCCCCGAACGGTTCCCTTGATTCTAGCAGCCCAGCTGCCGCCATGATTTCCTCCAGGAACTTTGACGAAAGAAGTAGTAATGTCAATCCCATTTCCTTCGTCATGAATGGTTTGAACGCCACCATTTCGTGCATCATACTCATCCCAGCCATATCCATGAATATCCTGGCCTTGCTCACATGTATAGCGGAACACTATACAACGAAAGAATTAGCCATGGGGGACTCAAGAGAATAAAACAGCATCTCACTCCGTCTAACTGCAACAAACACATACATGACTGAAAATCCATGTATCCCTCAGCTTTCCCCCACATCAACCCTGTCCATAGGGCTTGAGGCAGTCTCGGCCTCACTCCAAAATAAAGATTTGGCTTGTAAGGGCCCCATAGCAAGCTTTGGTTGTTCAGGCGACTACTCTCGCTGATCAAGACAGACTCGCTTCCTGTAGCTGAGACGCCAGCAACCAGCACCGCCGCTGAAGCCAGCAATTGGGCGAATTTCGCCATTTTTTTCTTCTTCTTCTTCTCTCTCTCTCTCTATAGAGCCTAGCTCTATTTGAAGAGTGCTTACTAGAAGTACCGCTTCATCAAAATGCTAAATGAAAAGTTATGTTTAGACTTGCCTCGTCACCAAGAGACTACTCTTTGCTTAGGCAATGAACACGGTGGTGCTGCTTTGACGGGAATGCAAGGCTGATGAGCTGCAGTGGATAAGAGCTCCAATAGTGGCTCAACAATTGACCAATTAAAAACCCTAGATACGCCACAACCAAGCCACTCCCTCTAGTTTCTCCTACCCCTGTCGCTTTGTCTTCAGCCTTGACCCAATATGCGTTCCCAGAAACCCTTTTTTGAATCTTCCTCTATTTCACAACAGAGATTTTTTTTTTGGTTCTCTCCAATCCTAAAATAGTACTTCACAATGAATGATTCACGTCGCTCCAGGCGGCCCGACAGCCGTCAAATGTGGGATGATTCAGACCGTCGCGACAGAAACCTTGCTAAGGACCGGGATCGTGATCGCGGCAGGGATAATCGAGAAAGAGGTCGTGATCGTGGTGACCGAGGCCGAGATCGCAGAGGGTATAGATCGCGCTCTATGGAACGACGCGACAACCAGAAGGATCGCTCAATGTCACCAGATAAACACCGACAGGATCGCGGAGGAGACAGGAATCGAGGCGGCAGGGACCGTCGTCAAGGACAGGGACGTGGTGGAAGTGAACGAGAGAGCCCTCGCGGATATGACGATAGAGCTAAGGCGGAAGACGGCCATGGAAAGGGGAGAAGGCGTAAGAGATATATCAATCTTCATACCTCGACACACTTTCCCTTCTGCTAACACACAAATGACAAAACAGCAAAATATCGTGACGACCGTCGTCGTTCTTCTTCTCCTCACGCCTCATCCCTCCCTACCCGTCCTCACCCTGAAAATAACGCCCGCAAACCCCAACCCAACATCACAATAAAAACAGAAATACGTAGCCCGTCGCCCCCTCGTCGGGATCGCGACCGCAACTCCAGACAACACGCATCACCCTCACCCACCAGGATGGAACAAGACGAGGACGATGTTGACGAGGACGATGACGATGTTGAAATTGGTGGTCAGGATGACGATGATGTGGCCTCCATGCAAGCCATGATGGGCTTTGGCGGCTTTGGATCAACAAAAGGAAAAAAAGTGGCGGGTAATAATGCCGGCGGGGTGCGAAAAGAGAAAAAATCAGAGTATCGACAGTACATGAATCGACAGGGGGGATTCAACAGACCGCTGAGTCCATCGCGATGAGAGAGAGAGAGAGAGAGAGAGAGAAAGAGAGAGAGAGAGAGAGAGAGAGAGAGGCATTTGTAAAGGCCCGAGAGAAGGGGAAAAAGGACATATCAAATTATTTGGGTTTCAATACTGCTTTTTTTTCTTGTTTATTGTTCAGGAGTTATATAACGATATCCACGATGGCATAGCCCCCTTTTTATTATATAACCCAACACTTGTCCTTTAGAACAAGATGCTGCTGTACCAAAAAAATATATTATAAATATGTCCGGTTCAAATCTCACATTAAATAAAGGAAAAAGCCGGAATTTGTTCGTGCGACTGAATTTAAATGCTATACATTCTATACATACATATATACTGATTGATATACTTTCAAATCAGCGCTTGAACGCATCTATAGAAGAATGAAAAAAAAAAAAAAAAAAAAAAAAAAAAAAAAAACACGCCGTCAGTTGCTGCCAACAGGTATATCCTCCCCACAGACAAACAATAGTGCATATACATCGACCAGGTTTGCTGGTCTTTTTTTCAACCAAAAAGGAATGGAGAAGTAAAAAAAAAAAGAAGAAGAAAAGAGTGAAAGTGACTCTTTCTTGCGGCTTGTGTCTTTGCGTCTTGCGGCTGCTTGCTGCTTGCTGCATTTGTAAACATTAAGTATGTACTTTGCTGACAGTATATGCTGATGATCCATGGCTCTTTATTCATGGTTCTTGAATACATGGTGATGATGCTCTTTTGCCTATTCCTGCATCTTCTCGGCTTCCTCCGGCTTGCCATCCTGGCTAGCATTCTCTTCGCTCTTCAATTCCGTTGTCTCCTCCTCTTGTTTAGGCACGTCCAGCGTTGGCGTGGGTGGAGCAGCATCCTCTGACACTGATAAAATGGAAGACTCATCTCTCGCGCCTTCTACCGTGCTTGAAGCTCTCTCTCTTCGCCTCCTCCTTAGTTTTCGTTCCTCCTCTGCCGTCTGTCTCCTCGCTTTTCTCATAGTCTCTCTCCTCTCGTTGTCTGCCTCGTCATTTCCATCGCCCCCGCGCATTCCCTGTAACAACGCCGCAGCCCGGTCGGCAACATCATCCTCATCATTACCATCTCGCGAAGGAGGCGGATGAGTTGTTGTTGCTGCTGTTGTTTGCGCATCTCCTTCCTCACTGATTACTGGTTCAGACGTAGAAATGTTGGCCTCAACGACGGGTATTTCGTTGAGATCGTCAATTTTTTGCCCAGAGGCTACGCGAACCTGGTGGCGGTCCTTCAAGCGGGCACGGCGGCGACGGTCTCTCTGATCCCGCGCCTGAGGTGCAGCTGCTCGAAGCTTCTCAAGTAGAGAGTCCATTGCACCAGTACTCGACGGTGACACGGGCCCGCTCTCCAAACTGTCTAAAACGCTGGCAGCCTTTGTTTGCGCATGCTTGCGCTTCATAGAAGCCTCGTTGCGCCTTCTAGTCTCTTCTACCTGAACATTCTTCTCGCGTGACCTTTTCCATTCTGTCAAAAAGGTGGCCAGCTTTGTAAAGAAGTCTCTCCGTGCATTTTCGTCAGCGGGGTCTTCTCCGTAGAACATCATTATGTCCTTATAAGTCTTCATCATCTCCTCCAGGTACACCTGCATTTGCTCCGCTTTTCTTCTGGCTTCCTTCATTGATCTCTGAACGACTTGGCCAACGCGATCCTGGGGGTGGAATTTTTTAGGATCACTTAAGTTACCAGAGTCAAGTGACGTCTGGACATTGCGCACGTTGTCAATGTACTTCTTAGCGTCGGCCTGGAGTTGTTCAATGTTGATCTTTTGCGCCGTCGTGATTCCAGAAATGTCATCTGCGAACCCTTCCCACTCTGGGTACTGGTTTCGCACAATACGCTCCACAAGATCGGCGAGTGTCGACTCGTTCTTGTCATCTTTGACCATGCCCAATCTAGCTAGCGAGCTAAGCTTGAAACCACGAGCTTGCTTGTTGGCATCGTTCATGTAGTTTCCAATGTCTAGGATGAGACCAAGGACATTCATTAGTGATACTGAATCTCTCAATGACTCAGAGACAGCGACAACGTCCTGCATCTTCGAACTGATCTCATCGTAATCTGATTCAAAATTTTGCGTAAGCGTAAGCGCTCTCATCCTGCTCTTCCAGTAGTGATGTAGTTCAAATGCGGTGTACAGATAAAGCTGATCCTGCCGTGTGAGCTCCTCGGGGTCCATTTCTCGCGCTTGGTTCTTCGCATCTGGCCCCGTCAAGTCTTTGCTATATGGAGCCATTTGTTTGGCGGTATTGTCGGGAATATTGCACATATCGTCCTTTTGCAAGAAATCCATGATACCCTGGTTTGTGATCATGATATCGTCGCAATGGATAATCATTTGTACAATCTTCTCAACAGAATACTGGGAATGTTTGGCAAACGCGATTTCTAGGGAGTCATTTAGTCAAAAAAAAATTTGTCATGTGAAGGGAGGCCAAAAAGGAATGACTTACCAAATGCCTTCCGCAAGTCGGAAGATATAATCTGCTTCTTGTCATCTTTCCTACCACCAGATCCGCCAATTTTCTTGATTTCCTTTGCCACGAAAAGCTTTTCAACCTCGTCCAGAATTCCTTTGCGACTAAGCTCATTGTACTTTTCTTCTCGCTCCTCTGCAGAGGGGGTGTGAGCCGCCCAATGACTGGTTTCAGGGGTATCAACCTTCTCCCAATGGAGAGCCTTAAGCTTCTTCTTAGGCCGCATCACCGGCAAGCCGATAGTAGGCGGAGCCGTGAAAGTTTGATGCTGGGATAAGTAGTGACCAGACATGGCGCCAGGCATGCCAGGAGGTGGAGGAGGAGGCGGCGGTCCCATACCTTTGACGCCAGGCATAGGCGGTGGTGGGGGAGGTGGTGGCATTCCCATAGCACCGGGCATAGGGGGCGGCGGAGGAGGAGGCGGTGGAGGAGGAGGCCCGCCAGGAAACGCACCTGGCATCGGTGGTGGCGGCGGTGGAGGTGGCATGCCGGACAGTTGACCGGGCATAGGCGGAGGAGGCGGAGGCGGAGGCGGAGGTGGCCCAGTAGTGTCGGTGATCTCGACCTTTGGAGCGTCGACTTCTGCTGGAGTGATGGGAGAAGATGACTCCATACTCGGGTGGGACGGCCCTGTTGTGGCGCCTTCGTCGGCTTCGGAATCGCTGCCTTCGTATCGCTTGACTTTAGAACCAATTTCGCCAACAAGTTGAGCTTGCTGCTTTGGATCGACAACCGGGCGTCTCATCTCAACTATCCTCGGGCGCTCAAAGACGACACCCTCTCCATCTGTCTCTTCATCCTCATCAATTGCAAGCTGCTCACGCCTAGCTGGCTTCCGAGAGGCTCTTGGTTGGCGGCTGATGCTTCCAAGAACACTGTTGGTAAAGTCTCGGGGTGGTGTACCGCCACCGGGAGGGGTGGTTGGCTCATCCTCGCCATCCATGGCCTCTCGGAGGGCACGCAGACGATCCGAGGGACCATCGTGGTCTCCCCAAATCCTGCCCTCTAGCTTATACTGAGTCTTTTGGCGCTCAAGCTGCTTCTGTAGACGCTCCATAAGGCGTTCACGGTCGAGAATGCCTTGCAACTGTGTTGTGTTATCCACGCTAGGCTTGCCGGTGCTGGCTTTAACAGCGTTGGATGCCGCAATGTCCTGGGCGTCCCGCAACATGAGATAGAGCTCTCTTGTTTCAAGCTCATAACGCTGCGCCTCTTTGGCTCGGACGCTTTGAACATTATTCAACTCGACCTTGAGTCCGTCAGCCTGCCGCCTTTGGGCTTCGATGAACCGAGACTGCTCGTCTAGCTGCCTCTGTAATTTAGCTACGAGTCCGTCGGCTCCGAGCTCCAACTTTGCCCTCATCTCGTCTCGCTCCGCCATGGCGGCCTCGGCGATTTGGCGAGATTCCAAGGCTTCATCGAGGGCCTGCCGCGCTTCAGAGTCGGTATGTAGCTTGTCCAACAGACTCTGAACGGTGAAGTTGAGGCTCTGTTTGAGGTCCATATTCGGTAGACGGCGATCCATGGCCACATAGCTAAGCATGGAATCGACAAGCTGGAACATACGTAACCGCTCTTCGCCATCGTTGGCTCGAATCAGCAAAAGATGCTGAAGCGCAGATACAAAGTAGTCATGAGTCTTGGTTCCGTGCAGCCGCTGCTGGATAGTATCTGCGATTTGAATTGGGTCGGTCAAGTCCTTGACATCTCCTTCGACATTATCCTGCATGCTGCTGTTCTCCCTTTCGAGCATATCCTCATAATCAATGGCCTCGTTGGTGCGGAACCGATCAATCTGCTTGTCTAGTAGTTCATACTGAAACCCTTCCATCTTGGTTAAAATTCTCTTGATGCCACAAGCGTGGAATTGAGCTCTGATGTGAACTCTCATCTGGAGATCCTTTTCAGGAGCATCAATGATCATGTTGACCAGTATCAGAGTAGCCACCGCATATTCCATCAACAGATTCTCCATTCCAATGCCTCCAGTGCGAAGCTCATCGCTGGCACCCACAAGACTACCCATCTTTCCACGTCCATCGACCGTGACCTCGACTAACCGCATCCAAGCGTCAAATCTCCCATTCTCGCCCGACTGAGTCCTGACCTCATCCAAAGCCTGGATGACTTTCAAGTGCCCCTCGCCATGACTACCCCATGTGCAAAGGAAAGTCAATATTTCGCTCACAAGCTTCCGGGTCGTCAATCGAGAGGATATCAGACAAGTAGCCAGGGCCAAAAGGACTTTCGACTGCATAAGAGCATCGTCGGCGCCAAATTTGTTATTCATTAGAGCTTTGAGACATTTAACGATGTCGTATTCTCGATCCAGATTTTTCTCGATCCTGCTATTTTCCGTCGTCGAAGAAGCAGGTCCACCATTGGTATTCTTCCGGTTGATCTTGAGGAGCAAAGTCACCAAGGCGACTTGTCCTTGGCATTCGACGAATCGTTTTACCCAGCCTATCTGTTGCGTTCTCAGGTTGACTTCGAGAGATCCCATACCCTTTGCATCAAGCTTATCCTCCATGACTCTTCTGACATACCATTCGGGAGTGCCCTCTTCGTCAGAGTAGGTGGTCACGTCAGGCGTAGCATACTGGTTTGCCCTGGCAGTTTGCTTCCGTTTTTGCTCCCCTTGCCATTCCGTCAGGCGATCTTGATGCAGCAACGTCCACTTCTTCTCTGCTGGATACGCTGTCATCTGTCTCCTGGCTTGCTCGGGTAGATTGTGCCAGCCTCGTTTCTGCATGAGCTGCATAAACATCTGCTCGACGACGTAGTTGTCATCAGGTTTGGGAAAGTAGAAGCCATCGTGAGATGTCGGGCCATAGGCACTTGCTTTCGTTAGCCTATGCGACTCACGGGGCGAGTGAGCCGAGTAATGTGAGCTTGAAGGCGGCGATGGCGCAAGCGTGATATGCGATGAGCGAGCTGATGCTGGATTTAGATAGCCTTGGTGGTTGTGGGCATATGGGTTATTGAAACTGTCTCCGGAGGATCGTCCTTGGTGAGGGTTTTGGTACGAATCGTATCGGACAGGATACGAGCCATTTATAGAGCTTGCTGTGCTGCCACGAGCCGGTCCAGGTCCAGGTCCAGGTCCAGGCCCCCATTGTTGATATTGGGCCTGTTTACCAGTTGAGGCCATGGTGATGTTGTTTGAAGAGACGTTTGACGACGTGCCCGGGCGCACAGGAGTGTGGGGATGGTGGGAAGCCATGGACGACGGATCGATGGAAGGATACTGGTGAAAGTCCATACCATTAATATTCAGCTGATGAGGCACAGGCTCGCGGCGCAGTGGCATCTGGTCGGGTTTGGGAAGGAACTCGAGGGAAACGGGCGAGCGAGAACCTGGTGGACCGTCATAGGGGATGGACGTTATCACACCCGCCATCTGATTGATGCCAGCATCAGGAGAGCTGGGTTGGTCGATCGAAATCGACGACGACTCCCGCTTATGGCGCGAGGAGCGCGAAGAGATTATGGACGCCGTTTCGAACTGATCTGACGAACTCTTGGGATCGGTGTCGGTATAGCGCTTGTCGGCGCGGTGCTTGCCTCTGGAGAAGAGGGATCTGCCGCCAGAAGACTGCCTTGACTTATCGGCAGCGGACGACATGATAAATTGATCGTGGAGAGAAGTGGGTAGGCGAAACACGTAACGGCAGCGGAGTGCAAGCCCTGGACCGCTCGCATGATGGAGGCCTAATTTGCTGGCCAAGAGGGACAGGGCTGGGCCGCCTGCAGTGGGGGGAGGGGAGGGGAGGGGGGGGGAGAAGAAGAACAAGATGAAGAAGAAGCAGCCTTTCCTGTTTTGTTCTTCTCTGTCTTTCTCTCTTCCTTCTTTCTTCTTCTTTTGTTGCTCTCTTGTTTCGATATCAACGTCGTCGATGCCAACGCGAGCTGCCCAAAAGACGGCAGTGGCGTCAAGTTTGATGTTGGAGCAAGGCTGAGATACAGAAGACGGGGCCGCTGAAGGGCTCGACAAAGTACAACTGAAGTAGTTAAGTGATAGGGGGCGGGGGCGAAGAATTATGGTTGCACACACACACACGCACACACACAAAAGCCCGACTAAGGGAGTGGAGAGGTTGGTTTCAGTGGATTGGAATTTTAATTCTTAATTTTTTTTTTTCTTCCGTCTCATCAGCTGTCAAAAGCCAAAAGCTAAAACCCGCTATGCTTTCGGATCAAAGATGCTTGCAGGGCCACTTCGTTCTGTCCGCTCTGATGGTAGTAATGGTAATACAGTAGAACAATCTAGTTTTAAGGGACGATGAGCGAATGCGGCCAGTTCCGTGTAAACGAAAGACCCCCCCCCCCTGACAAGACAGGAGCAGAACAGCAACCCCAAAACAGGGGGCTAGGGTCTGCCACTTTTAGGCTCGACTCAGTGGCGAAAGCCTCAGGGAAAGAAAATTGAACCCTCTTTTTTGTTCATTTTCTCCTTGGTCAATATGAACTCATATGAAGCTTAGCATAGTAAAGGTGGGTGGGCCAGGTTGTACTAGAACTGCCCGAAGTGCAGAAGCAAAGCGCGAAAGCGGGCAGATTATTGGGCGCTGACAGGCGCTGAGTTCAGTTGACTATGGCGCCTAATCAGGTCTTGTGTGCATGTGGATCACTGGCATATGGGCAATCGAAGATAGTATCCACATTCGACGACAGGCGGGAAATGAAACAAGGGGGGGGGGGGATTGCTAGTGCTCCGTAGAAGGGGATCAAGAATATATACGAGTAATTGTACGTGACCGAAAGTAGGAAATGGAAATGAATATTTTTTATTTTATTCTGTTTTTATATTTTAATTTCTAATTTTGGTTCATTCATTTTCATCTTACAAGAAGCTTTTGTGCGTTTGTGGGTGTACAGAGAATATGGCTTATTGCTTCGTTCATACAGCTACTATGTACTACCTAGTAGGTACTCCGTAGCTATCACTACATTGCTACGAGATGCGCGGCATTTCGGAGTCTGTCAAACCACCCAAGTTGCCTCATTGAGAGTAAGCTGCATCTACTAAGTCAGTGCATCAAGCATTTAGGTACTAGTAAGTAGTGTAGTATCGCTGCTACGGAGTAAAGTAATACGTGCTACTTTCACATTACGTACTATCAGATATTGATACAAGTACTTTGTAGCTCTGAAGCTGATGTAGATGTAGAAATCAGGCTTTGGGATGAGTAGTAATAGGGAGTGTCCCATATTCAGCAAATCTAAATCGGAAAGCAGTAATTAAAGAAATGGCTTTGTCACGCATCTAAGTACGTCCCTGGACCTTGCCAAATATTAAGCACCCGATCTCTCCGAAGTCGTCTCATCCATCCTATCCTAGACCCATCCCTCAACCTCTCTCTATGTATCTGTCCAGAGTACCTCTACTCGTATGTAGATCCGAAGTAATCTGTAGATAAGGCCTATACTTGTACCCCGTACTCCGCATTATGCTATTGCTTCGTATGACAAATACTCTCTTAGAAAGACAAAATATACTTGTATATAAGTATCGCCATCGAATACGGAATAAAGGTGTTTCATATTTCGTATTGCTTCGTACTTCTACACAGTTCCTCCAAAAGCCCGTCATCAATTAAACGTTCTCTCTCAGGCCAAAAGCCCGCTCCACCCTCTCCCTTCCTTAACTAGCCTAGCCTGGCGGTGGCCCGTCCCCTGCAGGTGTTTTTGCTATCGCCAGCGGGCACCTTTAGCGCCTCCGGGGTACGTACCACCTTTGACCCTTTCCGGAAACCAATTATGTCGTCGCCATCACAAAGTCCGCCTTTGCTTCATTGTCAAGCAAACCCTCAAAACTGCTCTATGGCTAGGTGCGGCCAAGCCATATCGCTCTATCGCCTTGATTAGTACGGAGTAGGTCTGGTCGGAAGCCTTCAGTAAGCCGGAGGCATCACCTGCTCATCCTTTCTTTCTTTTCTTTTTTTTTTTTTCTTTCTTTTCCCGTTAGACAAAGCGAAGCGAAAATATGAGCGATACACTAGCCGTCATCAAAGTAAGCCTCATGTGCCCTTCCCTCTTCTCTAGCTGAGACAAAACCGCATAAACGTAAACTATGCGCCTCCAACTAATACATGCCACGTGCCGCATTGTGTATCAGACACTTGTCATCCCCGCCGTCATCTCTCTCATCCTCTTCCTCATCCTCACCTTCGTCGTCGTTCCCGTATGGCGCCGGTATCGCAGTCGCTATAGCCAGTACCTACCCATCGATTCCATCTCCCAGCACACAACTTCCTTGCGCTATCGCATCACCAACCGCCTTATGCAGGTTACGATTCCGTCCACATGGAGGAGAAATAGACAAGTGGCAACTGGTGATGGCGGCATCTCAGACGCTGACCTCGAAGAAGGCGAAGAATTGGACGAGATAGACCAAGATACCGCACAGGTGCTTGCGGCCCTTGCCCGCTCTAGACGGCCAGACATTAATACTAGGCGGCTGAGCCGGGAGTAAGTCCCTTACTGTGACGGATGGGCAGACGAAACCGGCTAATCATGCGTTAGGCTGGAGGAAGGCTTTATAGACGACAGCGAATCGGAATCAGACTGAACGAAATAGATCTAGGAGAGGTAGAAAAGAAAGAAAGAAAAGAAAAGAAAATTCAAAGAGAGAGAGAGAGAAAAATAGATGGAGAAGAACAAACAGATATACCATATCCTGTCTAAAAAGGTCACCTTTCTCGGCCACGGAGCTTCAATTTGCTCCAAAAAAAGAAAATCTAATGAGCCTATTTAGCCAGTAGAGCTTATTCTTACTTATTCCTAAAGGCAGGCGCCCCGATATTGGCTGGATGTCCTAAAAACAGAAATTAGACTGCTCGACGTCGAGACATATCTCTTTAGCACTATAGATGAACGATCCGTCAGCCAACCCATTTTTGGATAATGGGTTTCTTTATTGCAATAGAAGAGAAATTTAGAGTCAAAAACAGGATATATCGCTAAAGCCGTCTAGGTATATTAATTAATAAAACGAAAAAAAAAAAATTAGTAAAAAGAAAGATTCCAGTCTACTCTATGCCGCTATTTCGCTCTCTTCCTTTCCTATCGCTGAAGAAAAACCCAAGATCCAAAGAATGTACCACAAGGCTGACCAAACTCAGATATCTAATAGTAATATATGGATAGAGGATGACATTTATTCCTCTTGTATTATCGTTTTGATCCCCCAATATTCATACCACGTCTTTGTCCACCAAGCATTTTGCAAGCGCTGCAGCTTCCTCTCAGCCCTTCGACTTTGCATTCTTACAACTGCATATATTTTGTCGGAAAAGGGAGCGCGTCGACCACGCAGTACATCAAAAGCTTTTCGTAAACCACTCTTTTGATCTCGTCTATTTCTCATCGCGTTTGCCTCTGCCTGCCTCTCCATTGAGGTGAATGCATCAATGTCTTGGCGCAATTTGCAGCCAGTCGACGTTTCGCAGAATTCATAATGCCACGGAATAACGGCAGCCGAAGTATCACGGTGAATTCGAGGTGGCTTTGTCCAAGTAGGCATCGTCATGTGCTCACAGCTATGATAGAGTGAGATGCAATCACGAGGACAGATATTCTGACGACTGGCATACTGAACGTTTGTTATCCAGTTGAATAGGCAGACATGTCCGAAATGATGTCCACAGGGAAGATATGCCTTTTTCTCTCGAACAGTGGGCTGATTATTCGCTCCAGGTTGCTGATATCTTAATCCACAAAGATAACAAATATCAGCATCCTCTATCAGCCCGTTGAAATTAACAGCAAGTGCGGATACAGATGACTTTTGTTCTGGCGGAGGTGCCGGTGTTATAGCATCTAGGTCACTATGTCGTGCTGCTTCGGTGTACGTTCCAGCTGAGCTGACTGGAGCTTCAGCTCTCTGTGGTGTATTTGTATGCGATTGATATACTGAGGCTGGAGTCGTGGAAGATTGAAGTTCGGGGTTCCATGTTGAGCTATTGCTTATGGATCCATTCGCTGAGTCTGCCGCAAAGGGATTTGGACTGTTACTGGAATTGGCTTCCTCTTGGTCTGCATTTGCATGCGCTTCTATGTTGGTAACCACAGGCCTAACAGGGAGAGCCAGAGGCACGAGGGGTCCATCAAAACCCAACGACTCCCCGTCCAGAATATGTTCGGCCGGAATGCCAAGAGACACCCCAGTGGGAGACCCAGATGGACTCAATCCTGCAGAACTGATTGTCAGAAGTGATGGGGTATGAACGCCGCGATTCTGGACAGTATCACCCTCAGAAGTGACGAGAGGAGTAGTCTCCTGCGTAACGGTACGAGTGACCTTGATTTGAAGACGCTGAGGTTGCCGCTGCTCCTTATCAGGGCCCCTTCTTAGCCGATTCCAGGGGCGTCTACATGCTTCTTTGACGGACTCTTTGATAGCTGGTGCTGACCACTTCCCCCCCATTGCTGCTTCTGAGAAATACCGAATGGATCAAACAATGGCGTGGCAGCGCCCATAGCGAAGCTGGCAATTCAAGACAAAAAGAAAAAAAGAAAAGAAAAAGAAAGAAGAAAAAGAACGAAATGAACCAAATAATAATAAAAAAATGAATGTTGACTTTAGCGGATGGATGGGCTATTGTACTTGGCGTAAGAGTAAAAGCTTTTTGATTATATTTGTGCCTGATGGGATAGTTGCACTATTTCGAAGGCTTTCGAGAGGTTGTAGACAGACGTGGCATGCTCTAAAGAAAACTTGCTTATTATCACTCTGTATATTCTCAGTACAAAAAAAATACGAAATACAGCTCCCTAGTATTATACGTGACATGTTATTCTGTGTAGAACCTATCTATACTATGGCAGGCTCGACTTTTTGGTCTCTGTTTTCTCCAAATGGCTTAACACGGATTTGCAACTTCCCCTTTCAACGCATATTGAACTACACTATAATAATACTTGGGTACCTACCAGGCTGTACAAGCTATATGATGCGTCTAATCTTTTCATATAATTTTCCGTATTAAGACTCGTTTTAAACTCAATACGCATGCATACTGCTTTATCCAATATCTCCTATTCTGGTAGCTCAAGCTTATTTATCACCTCATTGGTGCTTGAGTACTGAGAGGCATCCAGCATATATGAGTAGCAGCTAATCGATATAGGTATTACAAACCACAAATTTTAATCATTCAATACTGTACACAAGGTTGCAACAGCCAAAATAAAATTAATAAAATAATGTTTTCAATTGCCGAATTTATTCTTTTGACAAGAAAGCACGAAACAGAGCATCTTGAACGCGGTGTGGTAGTCAAGTCAATACAGTTCAGTTCCTCAAGGAGAGAAGGTACATGTCCCTGGCAGAGAAGTTCCGCCCGCTACGAAGTACCTTGCTAACTTCAGATTGATATGAAACCCCAAGCCAAGCCGATCTTAACTTGGGTTCAACTTCTACACTCTCATAAACTACAACAACGAAAGATCCCCATCCAACCATGAGGTTCAACAGCGACCTGAAGAATATTCGCACGTTTACTAGTGAGTCGGTCCCCTCCCTCTCATGTCAATTTTTCCCCCTTCTTGTATGCCGCATCCTCCTCCTCCTCCTCCTTGTCATCATCATCATCACGCTAACGGAGCTTCATCTTCACAAAGAGCTCGCAGGTGCATTCTCCTCCTTGGAGAAGGTCGCATGGCTGCGCCTGAGCGATGAGTCGGTGCACTTTACAGTTGTCCCAGATACGGGATCGCAAATTTGGTCGTAAGGGGAAACAGCTATATGACAGATTCACGATAATGCTTGCTCACTCGCAGCTGACACTGATGCTCTCTGTTTCAAAGGTCACTAGCAATGGGCTTCCTCTTTGAAAATTACACCATTCAGTCCACATTAGATTCCAACACCATCAACATGGAACTTTCCCTACAGCCGCTCCATAGAGCTCTCAAATCTGCTCAGAATAGCATATCGGCTTCCCTACGCCTCGTTAAGAAAGAAGGAATCCCTATCCTGTCCATGACAATTACTACCATTACTTCTAATCCTTCCAATGCACCTGCGCCTCCTAAATCTTCCATGGATGATCCTTTTGGCGACGATGAAGATTTCCGGCCCGAGCATCTCGAGACTTCCTTGAGAAGGGAACATGAGAAGATCATCACCCAGGATATACCCGTTCGTATACTCCACCCAGATACTGTGGCGTCTATCATGCAACCTTCTATCCGCGAGCCGGACGTGCATATTCAATTACCGCCACTCCTCCAGCTCAAGGCCATCTCAGATCGCTTTACCAAGCTTGCTCTTGCCTCTGGGTCTGCTAATAAATCGCCTAGACTTGAGCTAAGTGCCAACATGCATGGGAGCTTACGCCTTCGCACCAACACAGAGACAACCGATATCTCGAGCGTTTGGACCGACCTTGTTAATCCAGTCTTGGATCCTACTCAAATCACGGTCCCTATCGAAGAGCATCCTAGCACCAAATTTCGCGAGCTTGGACCTGACGCTTGGGCTACGGTTTTCGTTGATGGGAAAGATTGGAGCAGAGTCCTTAGCGTAGGAAGGCTTGAGGGAAGGGTCATTGCGTGCTTCACACATGACCATCACTTGCTCTTATACGTATACATGCCACATCATGACAGAGCAACTGGAACTGAATCAGTTCTCACAGTGAGTAGTATTTACAAGAGCCCCCATCTCATTTTATATACGCTAACCTAGCCTTAGTATTATGTCCAATCGTACAGCTCATAAACTACTAGTATATATTTTAGAGGGTTCGACCACATTTGGGGTTCAGTAGCGTATCAAAACAAGGAGATAAATGCTCTTCTGTTTATTTGTAATTCATCCGAGATATCCAAATGCTACCATGTATGGTTATGTATATCTGCATCAATCATCCGCTCATTCTCTCATTCTCTCATTTAAGACTTCACCGTTTAAAAAGAACCCCCCACCCAAGCCAGCCAGCCAGCCAGCCCATTATTACAATACCATAGCGACACAATCCTATAATACAATATCACCTGCTGTCACTAGAAATCCTTGGAATAACTCCTGCATTCTAAATAAAAGCATCAGTAGCCAGCTTAGGCATCAGCCGAGTACTTTTCTGTCGTTCACTTGGCCATGACATCAACATAACGACCACTCTTCCTAGACTTTTTCTGCCCAGACTTGCGAGGCCCGGCCGCACTCAGCAAGTCATCGATGCTGCTGGCATTGCTCATACTTGTTGTAGGCCTGCTTGATGGTTTGCTATCGGTACTTGTACCAGACATGGACCGTAGCATTGGTGGCGCTGCTCCGAGACTCTCCTGCGATGGAGCTCTATTGAGGACTGCTGGTGGAGCTAAAGTTCCAAATGTAGGTGTAGATGATGGTGGGACACTAGCCCGGCCTTGTGAGGGAGGCGGCGTGAATGACCTGAGCGGCGGAGTTCCGCTAACGGACCGCGGAGTAGCCTTGGGAGGGGGGGGCGTGGCTGTCTTCGCTTCGACTTGCTCAGCCCCAGGTTTCTTGTTGATCCATCGCTTGAGTTCGGGGTCATATACAAAGCTGCTTGCTTCACCAAGCTTGGCTTTGATGGGCTTGCCGGGAGAGGAGGCCTCTCCGGGACTGGAGATTTCCTTTTTACCACCGCCTCCTCCTCCTCCGAACCAACTGGAGAAGCCCCATCCCTTTTTAGCTTGCTGTTGCGCAGCAGCGCGTTTGGCTATTAATAGTTAGAGAATGAAAGCTCCATCTATCGATAATTAAAGTAAAAAAAAAAAAAAAAAACAAAAAGAGGGGGGGGTGAAAAAAAAAAACAAAGGGGGGGGGGGGAAGCTTACCGTCCTCTTCCGCAGCTTTGCGAAACATCTCTTCATTCTCGCGATCCTTTTCAGCCTTTGACTTTCCCTTCACATTCGATCGAGAAACATCGCCATCATCGTCCATGAAGCTCTTCTTTTTGGAGTTGGATTCATTGCTATTTTCTTCAGCAGACGGCTCAAGGTCAGGTTCGTACGACGGTGGCTCGTATCCATAGGGCTGGAACGATGGGGGTTCATAGCCGCTTGAAGTGGCTTCGTTTCCGTCCTTGTTTGTGTCCTCAGTTCCCGGTACATTGTTATTTCCCGGAGTTTCATATCCATAGGAGAGAGGCTGGTACCCTTGAGTAGAAGGGCGCGCACCAGTTTCTTCAGGGGCCGGCTGGGATGAAGCAGATTCTTGATATCCGTATGGCTGATATCCGATGGAAGGGGATTTAGCTTCGTTGTTAAAAATAGGAGTCATTGGTTGATAGCTGGATGGAGCAAACCCATTGTTATGCGCTGGTGGAGAGCCAGCGAGAGAAGGGGAAAACCCGTATGTGCTGCTAGCAGGGTATTCATTCGAGGTCTGCCCGGCTTGAGAGAAAGTTGAAGATAGTTGCGGCGAATCCACACCGTAGAGATTAAGGCCAGCGGTGGCAGGCTGGGAGCTTATGGGAGCGTATCGCGACAATGCTGATGAGAGGGCTGATGTTGCAGCAGGAGCGCCAGACCCCGGATATCCTGGCAAGCTGATACCCAAAGTATCAAAGTTGGAGACAGACGGCGAGCGGCTCATCGATGGTGTTCCAATGCGAGCAAATGGACCAGATTCCTCGGCCGGCGTACCGTTACCGCTGTCAGCCTCATCTCCGGCAACAAACTTATTAAATCTGTTCCACATGCTGTCAGAGACCTTGTTCATGCTAGGCTTGGACATCCATGAGGATGACTCTCCCTTTGGTGCTTGCTTTAGGCGCCTCATGAAGTCGTCGACAGCCGCTTCCAAAACTGCGTGATGGTAGGACGATCTTTTCGTCTGAGACGATATCGCTGAAAGGATAGCATCACAATATTGTAGAGCCCTGTCCCTGTAGCCATATTCAGCCAGGGTGATAGCGTGGTGAAGCTTATAAGCTGCCAGATGGGGGGCTCCAGCAGCCGCAGAGGGCGTGCCAGAAAGCGAAAGCCCATATTCGTAAACCTCGCTAAGTTGTAGAGCTTCTGTATCTTTTGCAATCTGATGAGACTGTTGGCGATGATCCGATCCCAACAAAACAAAATCAGCGCTTGGGTCATCTAAGCCACCATAGATAGAGATTTGCCTGCTAAATAGAAAACAGATGTGAGCAGCTTCAGCTCTTCCATAGCTTGATAAAAGCTTGCCCAAAGCATTCAAGCCGCGAACATCATCAGCGCTTCGGTTACTTAAAACCAGTGTCAAGGTTTCCCTCCACTTATCCAATCCTTCCATAGCGTTCTTTGCAGGCTCAGAAGATGATCCAGTCGACATTAGCTGCAGGCCAGCGCGAGCATGTACAGGAACTAGCTCGTCGACACAATCGTCGTAGTTTCCAGATAAAATCTTGTACAAAGCAGCAAGAGATTCGTTACTCTGACCAGGGTGGTTGACTTCCTTACGAACAAATTCTTGCGCAACACGCTTGTATAAATCAGGTGAGACCGTGTGGGATATGAGCATGGCATGACCCCACAAACGCTTGTCGACTGCCGTCCAGACAGCAGTTTCGCGATTGCCTTTGAGAAGATCACGACGAATTTGCTCCATGGTAGTGGAATCAGCTCCATCAGCTTGCATTGATGTCGCTGTAGTGCCATTGATGCTTATGGTTGGATCCGTAGGGAATAAAGCGTCATTATCTGCAGTTGGAGTCACAGTCCCTGGAGATAGAACGTCTCTCACAGCCTTCTCTACTGCAGGGGTTCCCTCAAGCATACCATCGAATTCGATGTAAATTCGGAGTATCCTCCATAATAACAGACGTTCAAGAGTCCGTTTTGCCTCAAAAGATAGCTGTGGGTGGAAGGAAACGTCTGGAAGTTCTTTTGCCAATGTTTCGATTCCAGAATTCAGCCAGGCAAGCACCTCTTTCTTTTTCGATTTGCCCTTCAGTGGACCTGGGAACTTGGCCAGACGATCCTGAAGAGATTCGATGTCTTTAATATTGCGCACTTTGACGTCCCCCATAGCACGCAATATTGAAGGCGTCGCTTGATTCATAACATATCTCGGAATACTCTTTGGAAAAGAGGTAACTACCGTGCCGCCAACTCCCCACGAAATAATGGGGACACCCTGCCACCTCTGAAGAGGATCGCTTTCACGTCCATCTGTGGGGGCAATCATATTCATCGTTAGAGATGGCGGCCGAGGATAGGTGTGGGAAGCGTGGGCGGGCTTGCTAGCCGGAGGAGATACGGGAGAATGTGAAGAGGCAGGTCGGCGAGCAGCGTCCACAGGTTTCGAGCTCTGTTGGCTACCTCGAGTAGCTCCAGGTGATTGTGTTTGAGCTCGTGGTGGCGGAACAAACCCGGGTTGAACCGAAGGAAGGCCGTTGGGCGTGTAGCCAGACCCAGGCCTCTTGGTCGGGGACAAAGTAGACTGAGCTAAGGGGGTAGGCAGCGGAGGTGGTGAATGTACATTGCTCAACTGCTTGGCACTAGACGATTGGTCTTCCTCTTCAACCTCACGAGTGGGCGGAAGAGAAGAGACACGAGTGAGTCTCGGTTCATACGAGGAACTAGCTCGTCGCTCAGTGTGAGCCACTTCTTCATTAGCACCATGTGTTTTCTCGCTACTGATCTCGAAATGTGCCAACGGACTCGAGGTTCGCGGAAGATGTGGCAAGTTTGGCTGAGACGTTGTTGCTGGGGCGGCTGGATTATATGCATTAGTTGGATGGGTTGCAGGTGGTGGCGGTGCAGGAGAGTATCGACCGGCCGGCGGTGGTGCACTTTGACTGCTAGCTCCTTGGGGGGGAGGAGCCGGGGAGTATCTAGATACATTGACGGATGGTGAAGGTAAAGGAGCGTTTGGCAACTGAAGAGGCGAATAAGGATTCACTCGTTCAGGGGCGACAAGGTTCACCCTAGAAGTAGAACTTCCAGCAGCAGGCGGAATCTGGGTTGCCATAGGAGGGCTCAGGGGAGATGGCCCATGAGGAGACGTTCCTAGAGCGAATGGATTAGGAGAGACAGCTCTATTGCTTTGCCTAGAGATGGGACGTGGTCTAGATGCAACTGGCAGGTCTTCGAAGAAGCTTGACTTATGTCGCAAGAGAGGTGATTTCTGAATGCCACCCGGAGGAGCACCAGTAGGCGATTCAGTTGCACTCATGCTAGCACTTCGTGGAGGGGGAGGCGGCTGAAGCGAAGAATTCTCTAGATGCAGTTGCTGTATACTGGCTCGTTTCCGCGGCTTCACTGTAGTCGTAACCAAGTCTGAGGGTAGGTCATAAGGTGATGAATAGCCTCCCTTTGATTTGTCGACAAAGCTTTGACCTTTGGGTGAGCCCGATAACTGTGGAGGAGGAGCTTGGCCGTACTGTGGTGGAGGATGGAGAGTTGCCCCCTGAGGAGCGCCGAAATGCGAGGGCTGTGAAGGCGTTGCGACAGGCGTATATGCAAATATGGGCTGCTGCTGGGCAGGCACATATGAAGAAGGCGCAAAAGCAGTTGTTGGTGCCATATTGCTAGCTTGCGAGCTCATCGGCGCAGGCTGGGTAGGCGGCTGAGTCACTTCAAGATCATCCAGGAGTCCTTCATCATCACTACCTAAGAACGCATCCACGTCTATTTCCTTGTCTTCTGCGGTCGTGTCTTCAATAAGAAAGTCGATGGCATCGTCATCGTCACTGGCGAACGCTTCTTGCCATTTTGACGCAAGATCTTGACGCGAAGGAGCGCCCTTTTCATTCGAGTCGCCGCGCTCTTCAAGCGTATCCAACTCTTTCGCTTGGTTCGGACCGGGAACGGCATGTTCCTCTTCATCTCTCTCGGGCGTCTCATCTAGCGTAGGCTGGTGAACAGGGAGCTCTTGATTCACGGATGCTAAAACTTGTAGGGTTGATTTCCGCTGCAGGGATTGTATCTCTTCGCCCTCACTTGTTGCGCCTTCTTTGGATTGATTGATCTGACTGAAAAAATCGTCACCTTCTTCATTATCGTCAAAAGGAGTAACATTCTCGCCGCTGACCGGAAAATCGGGGTTGACATGTGAGTGAGGTATCAAGGGCACGCCTTCTTCGTAGCGGGCTTCAGAATCTGCGTCCTCAGACATCTGTACCTCCCCACCTATAGATCTAGATGGCGCATGCCTACGCTTAAGATCTTTCGGAAACTCGGATGAGACATCTGAGTCTGGCTGTGGCTGCCCATCAGCCTGGTATTCTTCTTCTTCAACCTCAAAGTCTCGCTCTGTCTCTCCCAGTACATCAAGTGCTTGATTTGAGGGTAGAGGCGTATCATCAATATGCTCCTGCTCTTCTGCCATGAGGGGCACGATAGGAAAAGAGTTGGTTCTCTCGGATGGGGGCATGAACTTGAAAGGGTCCGTATCAGTCCTCGAGATGGTCCATTCAGGGTCGTCGTCGTCACCAAAGCTGACCTCGTGAGAAACAGTTCGGGCAAAGGACATGGAACTTGAATGCTGCACAGTGCGGCTCTTTGGCGCATCTGTATCTTCGTCTGCCGTGGGTGCTGGCGGCTCCTCAGAGCTCTCAATAGCTTCGTTATGCGACGCAAGTTCCTTAGAATCTAATCCAGTAACTTCCTTGGCATATTCATCGTGAGGAAAAGGCTGGGCTTCGACATGATTGCCGCCTTCATGATCATCTAAACTATTCGGCTCTTGTTCATGCACAAAACTATGATCTGGAGTCTCGGGTGTGTGTTCTGCGGATGTTGATGGAATGACGTGGTCGAAGTCGGATTTTCTGATATCATGCATGCTGTTTGGCATCAACGCCGGGTTCCATGACGAATTGACCGGCTCGCTGGCCATGGTTTAATTAAAGACCAAAAGAGATGGCTCTTCGCGAGCAAGGCGCGAAATCAAGGCCTTTATACTGGTGGAAGGATGTTGTTAGCAGGCAGAAGACGATTGACGGAGACTGCGCATTCCAGAGTTCGGTATCCTCAAGGTGCGCACTAGGGCAAAAGCATCAATACCTTATACAGAAATGAATCGAAAAGAAAAGAGGCGGTGGAAGGTTTAAATGAAGATCATGTTCAATAGCAAAGGCGGCATAAAGGGACAAAACGGATATCAAATGAAGAAGAGGCCTTTGGATGGTAAGATGACAAGATGACAAGGCCAGATGGCATGTTAACAATCAGAAGTGAACAGAACAACAAGTATTAGATACCTGTGCGCTAGTATTTGCACACTATCTGTGAGAGGTGGTGGGAAAATCCTCGCCTAGGCGCTGTTGTGCAATCTGTTCCTTACTAGTCAAATCAATCGTTACTGAGTGAAAAAGATCCCTTGCAGAGTGCCGAGGCTTAGCCGGCGCAACATCCCAACTACCTCAGCTCAGGAGAGTAAAGGAATGCCAAGTTGAAGCTTTCTTCCAAAACAGAGGAATCCTTATATACTTTGCTATTAGTATCTAATACTTAATTCGATTTAGGCAGATATGGTAGTTCTGTATATCACTATTATAGTACTCAGCAGTCACAATGCTTGAATCATCATGCGAGTGTATGGTATACAGTATACACCGACCACCGATATCTTACCTATCATCAATCACGTCTAGCCACCTGCCTGCTAAGGCCATGTTTCACGGCCACTTAGCGTCGCTATCCCCACGATGTCAGCTTTTGCTCCCTTCCCTCTCCATGTCCGTACGACGTTATTCCGTATACCTACCACGACTTATTTAATTCAACCGCTCGTACTCCATATATATACTATAATGCCACCGAGTATTGGAATATATGTATATATCAGATTCTAATACCTTATGCACTTGGGTATACATATGTAACAGGATATCTGTTATAAGCTGTTGTAAGGGGCAATGCCAGCACAAAGTGCTAGCATTGGCGAATCTATTGATCATTGGCTCAATTAGCACCCCTTCCAACTGCTGTTACAACATGTACCAATGCTACTCTATATATATAATTACCTCATGATAAAAAAACCAAACAAGCAAAAACACAAAGCGATTATAAGTTAAACTTTTAATTAATATTTATGAAGAAAAAAGTTATGTAGCTTTTTTTTTAAAAAAAAAAAAAGAAGAAGAAGAAGAAGTACTTTTAGTGTAAAAGTATTGGTAGGATATAGAGGTGATGTAGGGGGTTGAGTTCCTCAAGCTAGGCTATCAGAAGGGCTGTTATTGCATACAGTGTGCAGTTCCATCCACAATGCAATATGCACACTGTGCTATTCCACAGTCCATTCAAATTCAATCGTCCCGATTGACGTCGTTGAAAGCTTTGTCGGCATCTCGCTTTTGTGGTCAGTTGTCCCTGCAATTGTTCAAATCCCTTTTGCATGATCTGTTTGATATTATCAATGTTAGCCATTGTTTTTGCGTTTGCTTGCAAGGTATGTCGTTTGTCCATTTCAGTACCTCGTCAAGAGTGTGGCTTAAAGCTCATAATCTGCTCATTTAGACTTCTTCTAATAGGGCTGCTGAAGTTGTTATTAAGGCTGAATTGATTGTTGGGATCAGCTCTGGACATTTAATGTCTAACATCGCTGTATAGATTTAATGGCTATCTCCACCGTTTGTTTTTTTTTTCGTTCCAAGCTTCCATCTATCTGCGGGTGATAACTTGGGCTAACTGCCAGCTTTGTATCAAGCACCTTGAATAGATATTACCAGAAGTTTGACATGAAGTTGCTATGTCTATCGCTAATGATGATATTTAGAATTTTCCAGTTGTATATGCGATATAACATAACCTTCCCTCCAAGTCTCAAGACGCAATTCACTTAGGTCTCATTGTGTCAAGAGGTAGGGCATCTTTATTTATCCATGTTTCGACGTACAACGTTGCACGCATTATTATGCTCTTGTAGCTTTACATGTCTACATACGGAGTATTCCGTACTCTATAGTAGTACTTGTACTGTATGGATGAAGTGCTCGTACAGTTTAGTGCAGGCCTCCAAGGAATTGCACGTGTCGGCGCTGTGTCGGCGCCCCACCCGGGCTCTAATGCGCCAAACCAAACACCCCTAGCTTTGAATACATAGAGGCTTGTATATACATACTACCTACCTAGAGGTATGGTACGGAGTACTAAAGTAGCATTAGCGTGTTGGCCTTACGTATCCCTTCTGTTTGACATTTGATATTTATGCCACTACTTCGTAC
Source organism: Trichoderma oligosporum (assembly GCA_015266385.1). Classification (NCBI taxonomy): domain Eukaryota; kingdom Fungi; phylum Ascomycota; class Sordariomycetes; order Hypocreales; family Hypocreaceae; genus Trichoderma; species Trichoderma oligosporum. The sequence continues at coordinate 61,080 of JACBYL010000521.1, read as the reverse complement.
TTCATACTTGATACAGACAATTCTGCGACTCTTAACGCTTCATAGGACAGATGCCCTGAACTTTTATTTAAAATTTACAACCACCAACTCTTTACCCTCTTCATTTACTCCACCGACAGCTATCGACGTATAAAGCCCACTTGGGCATCTGTGGGGTATCTGATAGACCAAATAATGCTTTATGCATTCGACCATCGACGGCCATAATCTCTCCGAAACTCGCATGCCAGCCAATAACAATTCTTTGCTCCAGTATACAGCATGAGCATCCAGCCACAGTGGCAGCTCGTACAGAATCTAGCATATCCCGGGGCCCGCAGAATCACCTTGATGCGGGATGCCTCCCTCACCTTCTTACCGACCAACCCAGCCGCCCGAGTCTCCCTCTAACGATTCCGACTCCGACCTCGACCTTGATATCCAAGAGCTTGATCCCATCTCGACAGAGCCAGCACGAGAGGTGCGGCAAGATCATCCGGCAGAAGAGCAGAGAACGTCAAGAATAGCTCTACGGAACTTGCGTATGGGCGGGCTGCGGCGCACGAAGCGCGATCGCGGATATGGAGACCTCGGTCGGAACCGACAAGACTCAGATGAGCATGATGAGCAAGGTTTAATAGAAGAACATGATGAACCCAGGCTTCCATGGTCTGAAGGAAGCGGGAGTGGAGAAGACAATGCGCCGCTGTTGGGAGATCAAAGCTCCCGGAATCCAAAACCGTTTGCGTCTGGACGTCTAGGCTCTAGATTTCGATTACCTAGCTTCATGAAGACTGATATCAGAGAAACAGAAGAGCAAGGAGAGGATGATGCATCATCTTCCCGAACTGTCAACGTGGGCTCTAGCCAGACCGCTCGCTTCCCGACCAATATCGTCTCCAACGCCAAGTATACGGCGTTCACATTTCTACCCGTCACTCTGTATAATGAGTTTTCATTCTTCTTTAATATGTACTTCCTGCTTGTTGCACTTTCACAGGTGATACCAGCTCTTCGGATTGGCTATGTATCAACTTATATTGTTCCCTTAGCTTTTGTTCTTTGCATTACAATGGGTAAGGAAGCATATGACGACATTGAGAGGCGGAGGAGGGATAATGAAGCGAACTCGGAGGAGTACAGTGCTCTGCAGTTTACGGAACCTGGAACACTTCCTAAGAATTCCAAGCCTCGCAGACTGTTGAAGTCAGAAACGCTCAGGCGCAAACCTCGAAAAGTACAAGCTGGACGACATGACCTTACGGACATTCAAGAAGATGATGAGAATGGAGAACAGTCGGCTTTTCTTGTTGAGGAAATAAGCCGCAAGTCGAAAGATTTGCGCGTAGGTGATGTTCTCAAGCTTACCAAAGGACAGCGAGTGCCAGCCGATGTGGTGATTCTACAGTGCCTTTCGACGGAAGGTACGACGACCAGCACGCCAGCCGATGAAGCTACTCAGGAAGAGACTCTACTCGCATTTGAGGATGGAGAGTCCAGCTCCAAGGCAAAGGGAAAAGCGCCTGAGGCAACGACGCCACAGAGCGGTGATGTAGGCGGTGGCCCTTCTGGAGAAACCTTCATCAGGACAGACCAGCTGGACGGAGAGACGGACTGGAAATTGAGACTGGCATCTCCGCTAACCCAGAGCCTTACCCTCGAAGACTTCGTCCGCCTTCGCATCACAGCTGGCAGGCCAGACAGGAAAGTGAATGAGTTTGTAGGAACGGTCGAGTTGATGCCTACTAAACTGGCTTCATCCGGCCAGCAGATCAGGCTAGGCAGCGAAAGTAGCAGTTCCAAATCAGCTGCATTATCAATCGACAACACTGCTTGGGCAAATACCGTTATTGCCTCACAAGGAACGACTTTCGCGGTGATTCTGTATACTGGCCCACAAACCCGATCCGCATTGTCCACCTCTCCATCCCGCTCGAAAACCGGCCTTTTAGAATACGAGATCAACTCGTTGACCAAAATTCTTTGTGCGCTTACGTTGGTCCTCTCTGTCGTGCTAGTTGCTCTAGAAGGCTTTGAGAGCAGTGGAGATAATGTTTGGTACATTAAAATCATGCGATTTTTAGTTCTATTCTCAACCATTGTACCAATCAGCCTTCGAGTAAACCTGGATCTGGGCAAGAGCGCGTTTTCACGATTCATACAACGAGATCCAGGCATTCCGGGGGCAGTTGTGCGCACGAGCACTATTCCAGAAGACTTGGGGCGGATCGAATATCTATTGAGCGACAAGACCGGCACATTAACCCAAAACGACATGGAGATGAAGAAGATTCATGTCGGCACCGTTTCGTACGCCAATGAAGCGATGGATGAGGTCACTTCCTATGTCCGCCAGGCCTTTTATATCCAACCTACCACAGACCCTTCATCGCAGACTACACTTATTACTCCTTCTTCGGCCATGTCCAACACTGTCAACATTGGTGCCACTCGTACGCGACGAGAAATCGGATCGCGTGTGCGAGACGTCGTCCTCGCTCTAGCGCTTTGTCACAACGTTACGCCAACGTCAGAAATTGAAGACGGTAAAGAAGTTACTTCATATCAAGCCTCTTCTCCGGACGAGATTGCTATTGTCAGATGGACCGAATCCGTGGGTCTAAAACTATCGTACCGTGACCGCAAAGGAATGGTGTTGGAGTCGACTGAGACCGGAAGAACTGTTGTACATGTACGGATCCTCGACGTCTTTCCATTTACATCCGAAGGCAAACGCATGGGAATCATCGTTCACTTCCTTGACAGTATGCACGCTACCAATGCCGACCTTGGCAGCGGCGAAATTTGGTTTTATCAAAAGGGCGCAGACACCGTCATGAGTTCGATTGTAGCGGCAAACGACTGGCTCGATGAGGAGACGGCTAACATGGCACGCGAAGGCTTACGAACTCTTGTAGTTGGACGAAAAAAGCTCTCGTATCAACAGTATCAAGAATTTGCTTCTCAACATCACGAGGCTTCTCTTTCCATTACTGGGAGAGATGCTGGAATGCAGAGAGTTGTCTCACGCTATCTCGAGAGCGACTTGGAACTACTAGGGGTTACTGGAGTAGAGGATAAGCTTCAGAAGGACGTAAAGCCCTCGCTGGAACTGCTGCGAAATGCCGGTATCAAGATCTGGATGCTTACTGGCGATAAGGTTGAGACGGCAAGATGTGTGGCTGTCAGCTCAAAGCTAGTTGCACGAGGCCAGTACATCTACATTGTGACGAAACTCAGTAGAAAGGATAACGCCCAGGAACATCTAGACTTTCTTCGAAGCAAAACGGATGCCTGTCTGCTCATCGACGGGGAGAGCCTCGCGCTATTCTTAACGCACTTCCGCATCGAGTTCATCTCCATTGCTGTTCTCTTACCCACCGTTGTCGCCTGTCGATGCTCACCTACGCAAAAAGCCGAGGTAGCGAAGCTCATCCGTGAATATACAAAGAAACGAGTGTGCTGTATTGGTGATGGTGGCAACGACGTTTCCATGATTCAAGCTGCTGACGTGGGAGTTGGCATCGTTGGCAAGGAGGGCCGACAGGCCAGTCTGGCAGCCGATTTTAGTATTGAGCATTTCTGCCACCTAGTCAAGCTCCTGGTTTGGCATGGGCGGAACAGCTACAACCGCAGTGCAAAGCTGGCTCAGTTTGTCATTCACCGAGGTCTCATCATTGCCGTCTGCCAAACGATGTATAGTATTGCTCTGAAATTTGAGCCTGAAGGACTGTACAAGGTTTGTGAAAGCATAATTCCTAACCCCTATGCCGTTTTGTTGATTTTTTTTTCTTACTAAATTGTGGTAATAGAATTGGTTACTCGTAGGTTACGCTACCGTTTACACTGCCGCTCCTGTCTTGTCTCTCGTACTAGATAAAGACGTGGACGAGGATTTGGCGAACCTCTATCCCGAGCTTTATAAGGAGCTCACATCAGGTCGTTCTCTATCCTACCGCACGTTCTTTGTATGGGTCCTTGTGTCGATCTATCAGGGCGGCATGATTCAAGGCCTCTCTCAGATCCTCACTGAAGTGAACAGTAAAAGAATGGTATCGGTCAGTTATACGGTCCTGGTCCTGAACGAGCTTCTAATGGTGGCAATCGAAATCACCACATGGCACCCTATCATGATTATCAGCATTGTGGGAACGTTCATATTTTACATCGGATCAATGCCATTCTTAGCCGAATATTTTGACCTCGGGTTTCTAATTACTTGGTAAGCTCTTCCTCCCTCATCTCTCGTTTACTGTTTATTCTACAACCCTCTAAGACTGCTTGCTAACACGAATAAAAAACAAAAAAAGGGGGTTCGTCTGGCGCATTTTGGCCATAGGGTCCATTTCTTTAATTCCGCCGTATGCAGGCAAGCTAATAAGTAGGACCATGAAGCCACCATCATATAGGAAAGTGCAGAATAGATAGTTTGGTTTATATTTGGGTTGTCTGTGTAGATCAAGGGAGTGGGGGGCGTATCCGGCGACTTAGCGATTTTGTTACGCGTTACATATATGCGAGGCACACATAGATGCTCTTTATTGTTATTCCTGAGTCCAGAAGAAAGTTGAGATGCAATAAATCTAATCTCGGCAAATATGATGCCATAAGCGATTTGTTAATCAGTCCTATGATGTTATGTCTCCCTTGTTCTATATGACCCAAAGCTATAGTTTTAACACGAGCCATTCCCCCGCTAACCACGAGTATCTTCTCTGAAGTTGGGCTGCTACCCCTCCCACCGGTCCTTGAATCTGCTGCCCTCCAAACCATCTCTTGGCGCCGGCATAGTGAGCAATAAAGCCATCTGGACCCGAGACCATGAAGAGGTTTTTCCCAGCGCCTACACCACATTTACAATCCTCTGGTGTCGCCGGCCCCTCAAATTCGGGAGCCTTTTGGAGCATAGCTGCGTCGTGAAGACGACATCCAGGAGCAAAGACCGTTCGTCCAGAAGGGACATCATGGCGATGTCCTGATGAGATGGCCTTGTGGAGATCTAGCTCGCGGAAGTGAATTTTTTCTTCATCAATGGCAACTTTTATCCGCAACCGCTCGCCATACGTCGCTTTCATGGCTTTCAGTTGCCTCGCCACAGGGCTCGGACGATCCAGCTGAGAACATAATTCCACCGGCTCGTTACTACTGCCCGCAGACCAAAAGCGCCACCATGAAGGCTGTTTTGCCAGGCCGTCGACACGCTGTAGCTCTTCCCTCTTCCTTATCGCCCAGAGTAGGTTTACATGCGATTCTGGGCTCTGCTCCAAAATAGCCTTAGTGACCTGCATCGCCGGAACTACACCTGTTCCACCAGCAAGAAATACAACCTTCTTCTTCCTGCCAAGCCTTGCTGTGACATCGAAGCCCACGTGTGGTCCCCTCAGCCAGACATCATGGCCGACACCGAGGCGGCTAAGGTAAGTTGACATTTCACCGCCTCCTATGGCGCGCACGTAGAACCTTAGAGTTCCATCTGAGGTGTCCTCGCCAGTTTGGGGGGGTAGAGGCGTATAATGCCGGGCGATTTGAACTTGGGGCTGTTTGAATTCGACAGACCAGAGGGGATATCGCCATGAGGATGTCGAGGGAGAGAGGTATGGAAGAGAAGGATTCAGTTTATGAGGAGAGATAGTGAAGATGAATGATGAAGGAGATATGGCTTCGCGCGAGGTTATTGTATAGGGGATGAAGGTTTCTGTGTTGAGGAGGGAAGAGTTGGAAGAAGTGGTGAAGTAGTAGTAATAAGCGGTGCTACTGAGGATTGCAGCAGTGATGAGAATCGGGGTAGTTCGTGATGATTTAATAGGTTTAGTATAGGTTCGAGAGGTGGTGTATTGTCGAAGGCATTGTGTTTGTGTTGATGAGGCCGGGATGGTGGTTATAAGAGACTGCGATTTTGTGAGATGAGAGCGTTGTTGAAGCTTTGTCGCCCAAAGGACGACTGGTCTACTTTTCATTGAAAGGCTTTGAGTTGTGAATTTCCAAGTCAATATAAGAGAACTAGAAGAATTGAGATGCGAACTCATGAATTTTAGCCCAAGACTGCTTCAATTATCTCCAACATCTGGGAAAGGTTCATCTCATAAGTTGTAAAAAAAAAAAAAATAGAACCTCTGCCAGGGAATACAAGAAGTCACGTGTCTCGCGATGAATAGATCATCAACTTTGACTCTTCCCGATAATGAATAAATATAAGAGTCCCTTTAGTAATATCATCCTCATTTCATCTCTAAACCTTAGAAAAAGAAATTTCATGAAAGAAAACAAAAAAAAATTAAAATCAAGCAATCGTAATCTCCAAGCTATTCGACTCATACACTCCGGAGAATTCATCTGGATTCGATACATCGTCCCAGTCCGCCTCTCCAATCTCTTCTTTAGCACGTCTCCAAACCGACATCCATCGTCCGCTCAACTTGACCGTCGCTGAGTTTCCCAGCAGTCGCACCGGCACTGGAGGATCCCGGATGACAATCTCCGTGGTGCGACTTTCGCCCGGGCCGAGCGTAACAAGGCTATCTGCTGGAGGAGGCCACGTTCGGCGTAAAGTGATTGTAGGGTAGTCGAGCGGTTTGTTTGTGTTGCTGGGCACTATGGAAAGGTTTCCTAGTTCTAGAATGGCATGATCAAAGGGCGATTGGTAGGGTGTAATGGTGACGAGGTGAGCGTTGTTGTTCTTGACAGTGGTGATGATGGTTGGAGGTGAGGTTTTGACCTGGCTGATGGAGACGATTAGGCCTGCAAGAGGGTCTGTAGAAGGCATTGTTATTTGCTTTTGTTTCCTCTTCTTCTCTTGATCTTGATCTTGATCTTGATCTTGTTTTCTTTTTGCGGTTCTTGGAATCCTCTTCAACTTATAACGATATCTTTTCTTAGGCAAGTTTCTACCGTCGTGATAAAGGGGCATCAAAGGTCATTTCGTATTTCGTAAAATGAGAGTGACATTTACAAAAATACTCATTATGTATGCGCACTCCCTCATGCGGTCATCAGTTGATGCATGAATGTGTGGGTCAGCATGAGGATTTGTATAAGCCAGTGATGGGGCTGAAATCTTTATCATAAAGACGGCACCCATACTTGTATGAGCAATACCCACTCTGTGGTGGAATGCCAAGAGCGACACTCATGGAGAGGCAATATTAATGTGTAATGTAATGTACATGTAATCTATGATTCCAGTCGTATGACAAAAAGGCTGGGGTAGGACAAGAAGTTGGAGTTGGTACACGTGAGAGCATGGAGGATTTCCATCACCTTGCATCGCTCACAGTAAATGGATAGTAAAAAAAACAGCTATGTGAGCCTTTCCGATGCAGCTGACGTGCATTGTATCATTGCATATGCGCTCCGAATCTATCTAGCAAGTATTATGTAGACGCTCAATCGCGCCAACGCTTCTTCATCAGCTGCGGTGGATAGACTGAGAGCGAATCTTGCCGGTGAAGAAGGGGTAGAACAACTGGCTGAAGACGATTCAGGAGCTAACAAGCGGAGGAAAACGACCAAGCAAAGGCGCTCTTGAAGAGAAAGCTGTTCGGGTAAATTTTTTTTTGGTGATTTTGAACTATATCTACAGTCTAGGGATTATAATGTGAAACAATATATATATATATATATATATATATACATGTTCCTTGCATATTTGTATACCAAGTCCACATCACATCTATCCATTATAACCGTAGTATTCGTCTCTGAGCATCAATCCCTCCCCTGAACATATCCTCCACTACTCGTCCCCCCATCACCGTCTCTCCAACAATCCCTTCTACATGCTTCGGCTCTACTCTCCCATACCAGATCCCACATCCTGCCAGTGGATGCTTGCCGCCTCCTTCAATTTCAGACCCAGGAGGTATATAAATAATCACGTTGCCCGCGAACTTGTGGCCCCCAATATGGCTAATGAGCCCAACTCTTGCCACCTTTTCACTACTACTACTTCCCTCTATTCTCTTAGCTTCACCGTTTAAGCCTTCAATTTGAACTGCTTCCTTTGCAACATGAAAACCTTGCATCTCAAGCTTCTCCCCAAATTCCTCTCTTAATACTGGGCCCATGGTACCGCACCGCAAATCCCGTCCTCCATGCCCGCATATCAACACCAACACATCCGTCACATCCTGCACCCCAACTAGCAAACCTTGAAAGGCTTCCTTTCGAGTCAGCCGGTCACGATGAACAGGCGACAATCCATCATGCGCGGGATGCAACTTTTCAGGGAGCAGAAAACCCTTTGCCAGGGCTTTCACGGTATCAAACGATACGCGTGGCAGAAAGGGAATGTATTTGAAGCTCGGCAGCAAATAGGCAGATGTTGACTGGATGGACTTTCTCGGAGGCATTGAACTTGGAAACGAAGAGTTTAATACTGAAATGTGGTGAAACGGCTATATATATATATATATATATATCATCAATTAGCCTCTCCTCCCTCTGCTACCGAGCGGCTTCTCTTTATTCCACCAGGAGCAATTCCCTAGACTTTCACTTACATCTGTATATTTCCCCCCTCTTCCAAACAGCTCTTTCAAATCTGCTGCCAAGTTGTCTCCGCTATTCTCCTCTTCTATCTTTGACATCCAGTCGTCTTTCCCCGTACAAACCACAACATGCTCCGAGTACCCAGCCATGACGCCATTCAGCGGATTCTCTTGGTCAATTTCCAGACCATTCGGTATCTCTGGCGTGTCGGCGCACCCGCATATCGGCGACGGACAAGTTGGTACAATGGGAAATGGTGGCGGTGGTGGTTGTCGTTGTCGCGGCGGAGGTGATTTTGAGCTGAAGCTTCGTCTTGTAGCTCTCGCCGCTGAGACGGCGATGAAGATTTGGGGAGAAGAGGACCAAAACGCAGACGCGGAGAATTGGAGCGGCAGCCTCAGCGGCAGATGGGGAGGCATGCGCAATGACATGCTGGTGAAGAATGGCAAACAGAGGTGCCAACGCTCGACATGTTGGTACATGTAGCTGACAATTGGTTGGATAACAGCAGCCAGCATGTGAAAAGTTACCCAGGTTATGTACTGCCTTAACCGGATAGCATCTCGGAGACCGAGATGCGGGTATCCCCACTACGGAGCGGCCCCACGGCGCTATAATTAGCAGTGACGGCTGTGTATGTAGCACTTGGGGCTTCTTTATATTTTTCTCACTGACAATGTGCTTGTGCTTCGTGAGTATCAAGAAGTGGATTCTTCAGTGACTGATTGCTCCAGATGGCTAGCTTTACAACCTCTACCAATAGCAACAGGGAATAGAAGCATCCCGAGGATACACATTAGATAAAAAATAAATATAATGTAAATCGCTATCTCTCTCAATATCTGTACGGACACACCTCTATCGAAAATACTAAACATATATAAAGAAAAAAGGAATGCTCCTCCTCTATGTAAGTATACCAGGCTGCCGCTATACAAGTGCTTGCAGTCTGATTAATAAATCCCTATCCAAATACCTTTCATCCTGGCCGTTATTATCCAATACATGACAAGAAAAAAAAATCTTACCTACAAGTAGCAACTATGCTCCCCACGTATTAACTCTTTCCGACTTACGTCCCTTTCCGATCACAGTATCCAGGGAGCTTGGGCTCAGAATTAGCCCAGCTCATGACAGTCAAGCTAGTTGTGTAAGCCATCGCAATGAGGCCAAAGATACATAGCACAATATCAGAATATTTCCACCATTTGTTTCGGGCGACTGCCTTCAGGTGAAGTAGAGGCTGCATAGACAAGGTTAGTTGGTAAGCCATGTTACTTCGTTAAAGACATAAAAGGGGTTTGTTTATAAAGAGTAGATGGCAAAGCTTACAGGATAAATGTAGACCAACGGAATGCAGGCAAAATTGCCCACCAAGGCCACAAATTTGTCCAAGTTGTCAGCACCGCCCCAAGCAATGGCAGCACATAGCATCACCACAAAGAATCGGAAAATGTTTTTCTGCCACTTGATCCAAGGGTTATACTTGCCGCTCCTTGTAAACAGTGCAGTCTCTGCAATACGGATGGCAGGGAAGATCTGGAGTGGTGTCGACAACAGGATGGCCATCGAATAAAGGAGCTGCACAACATTCACCATTCGGTTATCTTGCGGCAAGTTGAGCAAAACGACAGTTTGTGTCTGGGACCCGTATGCGGCATACGAGATGGCACCCATGACAGTAAAGAGAACGGTAATGATAATCATGACGAGGAACATGACTTTTGGGAACTTTTCTGGTTGCTTCATCGACTCCTGGATGGGAATGATGAGACCAATGCCTTCAAAAGTAAAGATGGCTGTGCCGATGAAGAGCGTCCAGTCCCGTTTGTTGAACATGATGATGTCGGCAAGGCCCTCGGCAGCGAGGGTCAAAACATCGTAGTAGAAAAGATACGCAAGTCCAATCAGAATGAAGGCGTCTGCAATCAGCGCCGTGAACCCAAGCTTGCCAATATCTCGCAGCAGAGAGAATGGTAGGAAGATGACCATCTGCATGAGAATCAATACCGGGATGCTGATCGACTTTTGGCAATCAGTCACTGCCAGAATGAAAGCTTGCAAATTCTCCGAAGTAAAGACGATGTAAGCAGCAACAAATCCAATCTGACTGAGAACAATCGAGGCAAGGATGATGCCACGCATCCATTTTCCATATAGAATACCACCCATGTCACCAAATGAACCTTCAACATTAAGTCGCGTCGTGACCAGGAGAACGAAGCAGTAGTAGCTCAAAAGAGCCACTCCGAGGAGGACCAGGTTACTAAATAGCATACCACCATTGAGGTAGGCACGCGGTAAAAACAAGACACCAGTTCCGACAAAGGACTTAAGTAGTAGTAGAGCGGCGTTCATCTGGCTATTCTGGCCACTTCCACCGCGCACCTTTCTCTTACGCTTCTTTTTCGAAGGCCCCAGGAGTGCACTATCCTCCATTGGCTCTTCATCGTCTTCATCACCATTGTCCTCACCAGAATGAAAGTATTCGTTAGGACCTAGAGCCTCGTCGTCTTCTTCCAGCTCCTCACCAGCAAAGTGGCCATAAATGGATAAAAACTCGAGAAAACTCGATGTAAACAATGGCCGCTGATTGTTACCAGGGGAATCAGCACCACCATAACCGTTTTCATGATGCCCAGATGGACTGATTACAGTTCTTCTAAGATGATTCCTTCGGAAGCCACCCGGCACCTTGATTGAATTAATGTCGAGGGTATCATTTTCAGGTTCAGGTCTTGAGTGGTCGAAACTCTTGCTGCGCTGCATCCTTGTTTTAGCCTCTGCCTGTTCTGTCCATTTGTAAATTCCCCGTGTCACGTCCCCGCCTTGCAGACGCAGACTCGAGAACTCATCCTCATGCAGGCCGGTAGTACCGAAATCGGCAGCTTGCTTGCCTTTGCCAGTCTCTGATGATGCCTCTGACGTAGGGTTCTCTCGTTCATTAGGCTGCACCAAATGTCTCTTAACGATCTCTGGATCTTCATAGGGTCCGGTGCCTTCCGCTCCAAGGCGGCTCCTCGAGTCAAAGGAGCCGTAGTTTGTCGGTGTAGCAGACCGGCCGATTGCAGTGGGAGATAGTGGCCGGATGGGCGGTGTGCTGACGCGGGCTGGAGGAGTGCCGTGTCGCGGCGGCGTTTGTCCTAAAGAGTCCGACAAGGCTGCTGCTAGAGCAGATACACCAGGGCCTTGAGCAAAGGCTGGACTCTCACCAAGCGCAACGCCTTCAGATCTCCCAAATCCCGGACGAGGCGAGCCACTTCTCATAGGTGATCCAGACCGAACTGGCTCAGCAAGTCTTGCAGTAACTTCTTCTCGGGGTAAAGAGGACGAGAACGGCCGCTGCTGGGCGAGGCTCGATGATGAAGACATCGCGACGGGGTCTTGTAATATCGCGTTCCTCGACGGCGAAGACATTTTTGTTTTTGTGACCAATCAGTCAATCTCTGTCAATCTCAGGCCAAGTTTCTATCGCATATCGATTTATTTGTGATAAAAGCGTCGGGTCGAGTTAAGAGACGTGCCGAAGAGAAGCGGCTTGATTGCGAAGGGAAAATCCGTTGACAAAGACGGCAAATATAAGGATGAGTGGCCGCCGTCGTCCCGAGTTGAGACTCGCGGAATAGTATGACGATATTAAAAGCGCGTCAGATACTTCTGCCGACGTTATTCCAATTGAAGCTCTCAGGAGAGGAGATGTGGTTGAAGAGAGTTGTAGGAGCTGGTGTGAGAAAGGATAAAGCGTCCCTACAAGTACTAGTAGCAGGAAGCTAATACGGTATACCAGGTACATTTACGTACTGTCTGTCAGTGCCTGTTACAAAGGTCCTTGCACTAATGACGGAGAGCCACACTAGCCAACTTGGCAGCTAACCTTGCTGTAAATTGGGGAAGATAGCGAAGGACTTGGCACATGCACAGGCACAAGGCGCCTATCAAGTAAGAAGACCGAAGGCCCGAAGTACTACCTTAGATAGCAAGCTGCGCCAGCACACAGTGGCTGCTGCGGTCTGGTGACTGTTAGGGGCTCAGCTGGTGGGCCTTTGGCGGCTAGGGTCCACTGTGACAACTGCAAGATCGGTCGTTCCCAGCGGTCTTACTCCGTACTGGTACGGGTGTTGTTGTCCGCCCACATGCAGAGTGCCTGATATGGCAGCCCCTGTGATAGGATCAAAGTCAAATCCTATATCGATCAAAACTTTTTTTTGCTCAGTCCAATCCAGCACGCAATCTCTATCGCACGAATTAGGTTTCATGGAATAAACTAAGAAGAGTTGAGCGGGTACCAAACCCGGACTGAGATGAGGGGCTAAAGCGTCTTCGGTTCGATTCTATTGTCCATCTGTTCGCCGGTTGTTCGGTTATATGTAATATATGTAATGGATGTATTTCAAAGACGAAGCACGGATTAATGTAATTGCTTACTCGTTTTTGTAATGGCCATTCGTGCTTGAGCGAAACTTGATTTGACCTTATCGTGAGGTCGAGATAGATTGGTGCTAGATTTGAGAGAGAAAAGGTACTGGATAGTCAATACATGAAGCAATATTCCGTATGCAGCGATCCTCTGATGAAAGCTGATTGCCCCCTCTGCTACCAATAATGAATATACGGAGTACTACTAGGTAATACAGAGGCTTGATAAAGATTATGCTGTACGCTTTATGCCACTATAAATCTTGTGATGCTGTATCTTCAATGTGTGTGCGATAATGATAAGGATAAGACACACTGGTAGAGGTACCTTCCACCAAGATAAAGAAAGTACGTACTTCGAGCTTGCTAAATAAGGAACATCTGCAATCTCCCGTCAGCTTCACCTTAGACAATCTCAACAACAAACACCCATTTCAATCGCCAAAATGACCCAAGACCACACCTTCGGATATGAGCGGGGGAGGTCTAATTGGACGATGGCGCAAACCTGCGTATATCTGTGCGCAACAACTATAGGATCACGAGATGGGATCGCATATTTTGGTGGATGCTGACAATTGCTAATGATAGCAAGCACCCATCTTCCCAGCAGGTCATTCATTACTCCCTGGATATAATATTAGATAATATTGTATAATATTCACACACAAACGGGGTAATGGGTAGTGCATGGCAGTACCAGAGGTTCAGATATATATCATCATACCAATAGGTAGACGGGACGAGCCGGTGGACACGACAACGGCCGCACTAAATAGAGATGGTCTGCTAAATCTATCCATACCTACAGGTGCTTTTCAACGCCTACATTCGTTCCGAAGTTGCTTTGTTCGCTAGCAAATCCTTGCTATTACTAACTACTACCTCTTATATTCGACTATTTGTGAACTACCTAGGTGAAGGACTACCTACGTATGATTACTGCATCGCCATCATAGGAATGCCGTCATGGCGCGTGATAATATTATTCAAGCGGGGCAGCAAGGATGATCGCCACGCATATGCGTGACAGCCCAATTGTCCGGGCTCTTGATTCTTTGTTTTCAGGCTTACTCTCGCTCTAAGGAAAGCAGTTGATGTTGACGACATACTGCAACTGCAACCATAGCATCGTGCCTTTTGAGGACAGCCGTTGACATGTACCTCCCTACCAGTACCCTGCGACCATCTCAGCTTTACTTCGTACTACTTCGAACCACTGTTCGTGATCTTGATCCTGACCAACTTACATGTAGGGTGAGGTGAGAGCCGAAACCTACCCACAAATCAAATTGTCCGAGTTCCCGCAAGAACCGGGTTGAAGATCACTTCGCCCGCGCTAGTATGACGACGTTGCTCTACACCTTTTATCCCTCCACTGCGAAGCATGAGATTTCCACCACATAGTTTAGTCTTCTTGAAGAGAGGGGGTTTTATTATATGATACATGACTTGGCTAAGTACTACTTATAACAAGCCACGTCTTTGGTCCTGCTTATTTCATCTAGATAACGCACGGATGCCGTTAGAGCATGGCGTTTTATAGAACCAAGCCACAACAAATGGCTTAGGTTAGAGACTCAACAGCTATTAGAGATTAACCCAAGAAAAGTCATTTCACCAGATTGATTGACATACCTGATATTGTATCACAAAAGGGTTTTAAGCGAAGAGGCCTGCATATATACATGTAAAAGAACAATTTGAAACTTGATTTGGCTGCAACTTAATTCACGAGATACCCATATAATGGCGTCGATGGCTCTCACACGAATCGCTGGTCACAGCAGCCCCGCCGCAGATCCCAAACGCTTGGCATGACGCCGGCTTGATTGATATTAACGGCAATGGCCGCTTTCAATATTAGCTTCATGTTGGCTAGATATTGATTATCGATTGACATGACTGCCTTAAAGAACTATCTGTCTGCTTTTGATAGCTTCTCTAGCCCTCTTCACCAGATATAAGCAGAGCAGTGGAGGATACTGATTATTATTCTTTTCTTTCTTTTAATTTAAATTGTATTAGTTTGGATTTCGCCCTGAGCAGTGCTCAGGTTCTACCATTGATCAAGACACGGAGAGGGCGACTCTCTGGAATTCTTCACTTGAGTATACTATCACCACCTCGTTACGCGACCTAAGAGTCTCATGGTGGACATTATATCACTATGCCTCATCAATCGCCAGAAAGAAAAGGGTCCTTGACGATGGCTATGGAACCCATCAAGGCTGCTGGCGGCAACACACTTGGCACCATATCTGGCGTCTATATCCCCGTATATCTCAACATCTTAAGCATTCTCATGTTTCTCAGATTCGGCTATATCCTTGGGCAAATTGGTTTCATTGGCATTCTGGGTAAGTGTGTTGGCAGTTATAGCGTTTAATACTAACTAGTCTCACAATACTAGGTCTCCTCCTCGCCGCGTATTGCATCGACTTGTTAACTGTCCTCTCACTTTCCGCCATCGCATCTAATGGGGAAGTTAAAGGCGGAGGGGCTTATTACTTAATCTCTAGATCTCTCGGTCCGGAATTCGGCGGCTCTATTGGCATCTTATTCTACCTAGCCCAAGCTTTGAACACTGCAATGAACGTGGTAGGTCTCATTGACTGCCTCAGACTCAATATTGGATCCAGCTTCCCTCAAGGGTATTGGACCGGCTACGGTCTTCAGACTGCCGCCTTGATCTTATGTACAGGTCTTTGCTTGCTAGGTTCTGCAACATTCACCAAGGCTTCTAATGCACTGCTCGTCATCCTAACTGTAGCTATCATGAGTATTCCGATATCTGCAGTCTTCAAACAACCTTTTGAAGATGCCGCAACCGGTATCAAATTCACGGGCATTAGTGCTGATACGCTTATTGGAAATTTCGCGCCTCGAGCCTCTAATAGCAGTTATGAGGGCATCAAGACATTTCGTGGTCTCTTTGGTGTTCTCTTCCCGTGAGCCTTCTCTACCTTTCACCATAGAAGAGTACATATCACTGATATTTTAAACAAAGAGCCACTTCTGGAATATTTGCTGGTGCTTCCATGTCTGGAGACTTGAAACATCCGAGCAAGGCCATCCCAAAGGGAACATTATGGGCTACCCTTACAACTTTTATAGTTTATTTTGCTGTTATCCTCTCCATGGCGGCGGCAACCACCCACGATTCTTTCCTAGCCAACGATAATGTTATTTCTCTCACGAGCTTATATGCCCCAATTATTCTGGCTGGCGAGTGTGCTGTTACGTTCTTTTCGGCTCTCATGGGAATCATTGGTTCAGCCAAACTGTTTCAAGCGCTTGCTCGCGATAAACTCTTCCCAGGACTATACGTCTTCGGAAAGGGAACTAGAAAGGGTGATGAACCGATTTTTGCCATATTTCTTACTTATTGCATTGCCCAGATTGCTCTTTTTGCGGACTTGAACCAGATTGCTACACTCATCTCCATGGGCTATCAGGTTAGTGTGGAAGCTCGATGCATTTATTGCAATCATCAGTCTCTTTTTATCTTGCGACTAATTGGTTGGATAGATGACATTTCTCGTTATGAACTTGGCTTGCTTCCTTCTGAAAATTGGATCTGCCCCCAACTTCCGACCAAGTTTTCAGCTTTTCAGTGCAGAGACGGCCTGTATTGGGAGCCTCTTATCGGCTGCGGCCATGTTCTTCATCGATGAGACTTATGCTTCAACCGCAATCTGTGCTCTGATTCTAGTATTTTTGCTCATCCATTACCTGTGCCCACCAAAACACTGGGGTGATGTCTCGCAGAATCTCATCTACCACCAAGTGAGAAAGTATTTGTTGCGGCTGAAGCCCGAACATATCAAGTTCTGGAGACCGCAGATCATTCTCCTTGTCAATAATCCACGACAGCAAGCTAGGCTAATCCAGTTTTGCAATTCCCTGAAGAAAGGTTCGCTTTATATCTTGGGCCACGTCATTGTGACCGACAACTTCAACACGGGTGTTCATGAGGCAAAGCTGCAGCAACAAGCTTGGACACGCTACATATCGGAATTTTCCAAGATTAAAGCGTTTGTTCAGTTGACAATGTCACCATCCATCAACTGGGGGATCCGAAATCTAATCTTGTCATCGGGTCTCGGGGGCATGCGACCCAATATAGCCATCTTGGGATTTTACAACATGGACGAATTACGAAAATCTAACCATCGGCTACGAGTACCAGATATTCCAATGTCCCCAGCATCCAAGATGAATCGACCACCGAAATCTCACACCCGGGCACCTACACGACGTCGTGGTGATACATCGGCTCGATTGCTAGAAGGTTTCCTGCCCACTGATGCAATTCGTACAGAAGGCATGATGTCTCCGGCAGAGTATATGACGGCATTGGAAGACTTGGCCCTAGTATATCGGTTGAACGTAGCTGTTGCATACGGATTCGATGGATTAGAGACTCCCCAAAAGGACGGTTCCAACACAAAGAAGTATATTGACTTGTGGCCGATCCAAATGTCTGCCGAAGTTTCGTCAGATGGCAAGAATATGCTAACTTCTAATTTCGATACCTGTAAGTCTGTTTAGACTTGTTTCTCTCCAACACCATGAATCATCATTCTAAGGCTCTATGCTCGAAACATAACTAACGTTTTGATAGACACTCTCATTCTACAATTAGGTCATATTTTGCGCAGCGTCCGCACTTGGAAGCAAGTCTATACCCTACGGGTCATGGTTTTCGTTGAATACGAAAGCGAAGTCGGGGAAGAAATGGCACGAGTCCGTGCCCTTTTAGACAAGTTGCGTATTGAAGCCGAAGTTCGAGTCTTTTGGTTGGCGTGTGGCCAGTTAGACACATACGAGCGCATCATCAATGGTACAAGTTGCAACATAGATTGTGAGATCGTTGTCAACGATGCATTGAAAGATGAAGAATGGTGGAATGACCTAGAGGATTTCCGAGGGAAATCGGAGCATATGCCATCTAACCAAGAGTTCACGCATCTAGCACATATCATTGCCTCAACCTCCGGAAGACCAGGAGTATACAATCCTCATGAAGAGCTTGCGTCTAAGCGCCGGCGCTCCAGTGTGGTGGATCTTTCTGGCATACCCAAGAGGCCAAACATTGGCACTCTATCGAAGATGGGGATCAATATTGGGATGCACACTCATCATCTAAATGAGGATGTATTTGACGACTCTGATCCGGAGTACGAAACAGGTAGTGATACCGATTCTACAGATATGGAGAGTTCGGTTATAGATCCATTAACCCCTGAGATGATATATTCACACCCTTCCCAACGACCGCTTTTAGCTCCAGGGGTACACTGCCAAAATCGAGCTCACGCTGAGAGTGATGGTATTTTTGAGCTACCCGCTAAAGCAGAAAGAGGCCAAAACTTCAATGTTGCTAGGACTAATCGCTCAACTGCTTCATCCTATGGTACCATGTCAAGATCACAGGCTTCAGCCATTATCCCAGCGTCTCAACAAATTCCCGAGGCTGATTTAGATGCTACCCCTCGGGCAAATAATCGACAGAGCAGCACCCTCAAAATCGAACTCAAGAGTATAGAGTCCTTCCCTAATCTAGACCAATTAACAGTCCCTGAGATTCACCGCAACACCTATCAACCAAGCAGTCCTACAAGGTCTGCAGGCGACCGATCTTCGGGCGATGACAACATGACAACACCCCGTCCAGGAATTTCACGACAGTCATCTGCAGCTCGATTTTCCAGCCGTCCCGTCCCAGAGACGAGGATCACGATGGAAGAGGGAGGTTCTAGAATTGGTTTTGCCGCCACAAACTCCTCTAGCCCTACAACACCTAAAACGGAGCGGCCAACATTCTCTCGACAATCCTCTCTGGGTAAATTTTTCACACAACCGCCTCCTGAGGCTAAGACAAATAATTGGGGAGGTATACGAGCAACTTCGTTTATTGAACAGCCAACATACTATTCACGCACAACTGCGCATTCCCGCCACCGTTGGCGGAGGAGGTCCCAGTATTCCAACGTTGGCAGAGGAGATGTCAGCTTGAATATTCCAGAGCTTCTACAGTCTTATCGATGTGACGTTGAAGCAAACTATGGAGAAGGCGCCCCTTACTCTACGCAAGGTGTTGCTTTATCATTCAACGACCTGCCAAGTCGGGCACAGCATTTAATCCTCAATGAGCTGATGCGACAGAATTCCAAGAATACGGCCGTTGTTATGAGCACGCTACCAATTCCCATTGAGGGGACCTATCTAAACGATGATGATACGATTCAGTATCTTTCAGATGTTGAACTGTTGTGTCATGATCTTCCGCCTGCTCTTTTGGTGTTGAGCAATAACATGACGGTCACAGTGAGCTTATAAATCAATATTTACTATATATACAACAGTCATCTTGTTTCTTTTGTATATATGACGACATGCCATGGTAAATATGACTATTAAGAAGAAAACTCTTGCTACATCAGTGAGAGGTCTGAAGCTGATGAACATTGACAGGAGCCGTCATTGTTAGATCCGCTGAGTTCACACAACGAAATATTCATGAAAGAACAAACGCATTGTTCACAGAATCTTGATTTTTTTGATATTAAAGGGGGCCTGCGTATTATTTCGCCCCTAATCACGACCAAGAGAGACTCGTTTTATCAATCCACCATAACAAAACTGTCTTGCTCTTCTTCAGCAAATTCCATATAGCAAAGCATAGCAAAGGAGTTACGGAAAGTATTTTTCTTTTTTATATATATTTATTAAGCTTAGCCAAAACATGCACTGGCAATGGCATCCCAACCATCAAAGAAAAAGGCGCAAAGAATCCATTTGCGCAATTGGGAAAGCAAACGAATTTCGAATGGTTCATTTTCCAGATCGGCCGCTGAGGATGATTCCATACAGAGACATTCCGAGGGAAGTGGACTGTAGACGAATATTCCTAGCGTGGAAGACTGGAATGGTAAAGGCACCTAGAGTACGGAGTGAGGTAATTTGCGGGAACAATGGAAAGATGAAGAAACGAACAAAGAATGTGGTATATACCAATGAATTACAGTTGCTACTTAAACAAGGGCAAGGTTCAAAGAATTACAAGCGTCAGAATGGCAACAGAGGCATTCGGAAGAAACAAGATGCCACAGTCCCTTTACTCTTAAATCCAGATGGAACAGCGAGGCATGGTAGTACCAGAAATGTACATTCACGACAACAAGCCTCCCGTTCAACAGCTGTACAAGTACCAGAATCAATAGGGAATCTTCAACTCTCTTCAAGGACATTGCAGCCACCGCCAGAACAGCTTCACCCAATGATACAATCTCCTCTCGAATGTCATCAAAAACCCGCCACACCTTGTTTCACCTGCCCCCTCTGTCGGTGTTCTTCAACGGACAATGACGGTGGTCTCTGTAGTTCATGCAAAGCAGAATTTGCAATATCATCCAATGGCTTCAGGGAAGAAGACGGACATAACTTGCACTCATCCATCTGGTTCCCTCTTACCAATCATCTCGCTGCGACTACTCACGGCGATTCCTCAAGCTCAGTGTATTCCCTAGAAGGGCATTCCTTAAAAAATGGCCGGTTTTCTGTATCGCCTGAATTGGCAGGCGATACTGATGAGCCTGGATTATGTGTCTCGCCTTGTTCGAGCGCAGATGATACTATGCCTTTAGATGTGAGAATACAGACTAATTATCTAAGACAGCTTGAAAGAGGAGGGATCGACAAGGTAGAAGTAGATTTATACGATTTAGATTGGGCGGAGTACTATTTTGATGAAACCAATTTTTTTCCCTATGATAGTGTTGGAAAGAAGATTGGCTGCTATTAGGCAAAGATTTAGTATATATTATATATTATAGGAAATTAAAGAAAATAGTAAGGGAGGCAGAAAACATCCTCTAAAGGGTCCATACGCTCCATATTCTACTATCATATATAGATGTGTCCATATCCCACGCTCCCTTTTGGTCTGTCTATTCTTTGAATCCCTCCCTTCTAGTCAAATCATAACGTCGTCTCTACATCAAAATCATATCTACAGTATTCTCTTAACAACCAACTCGCCCCTTTCCCCACCTTCTAATTCAATAAAGCCCCCAGCTTCTAGCCTCTTCTTCCATTTATTGCTCTCATACCGCCCCAATATCATTGTCAGTCGTAACACAACACCGTTGCTTGATGCATGCTCCTCAGTGCCCTCAGCGAAGGGCGTAAACGTCCACCTTCCAAACGCCCAGTTCAAAATATAACGTCCATGGGGATGTGATTCTGGCTGCGGCACGTCAGGGTCAGAGTTCTGTGGTGTGGTTGAGAGTGTGAGGACGGCTTTAATGCGGTAAGCTTCGTCTTTAGGGGCTGATTTGAGGAGGTTGAGCAGTTTATCTGTTGATACGGTGGCACCGTTGTTGCCTTTTAGTTCAACGGAGAGCACTTCCACCTCGCTTTGGTGGCTGTGGCCATGGTTATGGTCATGTGTATGAGAATCGCCATTCGTTTGGTGTTTGTCATTATGCTCTCCGTTTGCTTCCGCCTCCATCAACTCCCTAGCCAGACCTCCATCAACACCAAACACGAGGCCCATATCAACCAAGCCCTTATCACTCTTTACACGGGCCACATCCACGTCCAAATCACCCACCCTATCCAAGCAGTAGTCATACCGGTCCTCGCCCGCAGTCTCCCATTTATTAAAGACAATCAAGTCTGTGTATCGAGCCTGAATCTTGGCGGTATAACTTGTATCCTCATATCCCTTCCAATTCTCCACATCAATCACGCTGATGACCCCATCAAGAACGTATTTCCCTGTATCTCTACCAATTCTATTCACTTCCATTGCCAGGGTTGCTGGAAACGCAGATCCGCTTGTTTCGATTATGATGCGATCTGGTGCAACGGTCTGTTCGAGCTCTCCCAAGGCGGGGCCGAGCTGGCCCACCAAGTTGCAGCAGATACATCCATTGAGAAGTTCTTGGACGCCGGAAATGGCCGAGCTGGAGGCCAGCTGTGAGTCTATCGCGACATCACCAAACTCATTCTTTAGCAATGCGAGTTTATAGGAAGGATTCTCTGCGCGGAGTTGGGGGATAAGATTTAGGATAAGGGTTGTCTTGCCGGAACCAAGGAAGCCGGTGATGATGGTGATGGGAATTGGAGCCATTGTTGAAGGTCCTTTTTTTTTATCTTCTTTATCTAAGTAGAACAAGTGAAGCCGAAGAGAAAAAAAAAGGGAAATTTAACAATAAAATAAAGAATCACCACGATTTATCAACCATGGCCGTTGTGGTACAGAGGGAATAAAAGAATTTGTCGTCATCTACAAGCCTATCTTTGGAAGGAAAAAGAACGAAGTGGTTTGCTTATCTTATCAGCACCATCCCCTAGAGCACTATAAGCGCTGAAAGCCAGCGCCTATTTTTCCATTAGGCCGCCTGGCGCTCTTGTACTCAGCTTGACGTCATTGACGTCACATTTGGCTTGTTCAAAATAAGACTTTCTTTACGTATAATTTTGAGCCATGACATCCCCTTAAAGATTTCCAAGTCGCCGAATCTGCACTCAACTATCATCACATCTAGTATCTTCGTTTTCTACAGAGACCAGTAGACACAAAGAAAATGTCAGATAATATGAATAACCAGCCAAAAGAAGAAGACCCGGTGCGGGAGCCGACGTTCAAAGAGAGGCTCGACAAAGAAGCAATTGAGAGACGGGCGAATAAGAGCAATAATGAAGAGACTTCAGCTGTTAAGGCTGTTGTCGATAAGAGTAAGTCATTCCTTTTGATATTCTCTAATGACTGACCAGTGGCCCATTCGCATAAACCATACATACGGCTGCAGTTGATTTGTTTTATGTTTTCAACAAATGAAAGCCTCATGTTTAATCTAACTTGCATGCCAACAGTTTCGCATATCATCCCAGCCATTGCACCCATAGTCGGCAGATCAAACTCAGACGGCAAGTTGGAGAATGAAGAAAATGTTCCAGGCCCTCCTAATCGGCCAGAACACGATAGTCAAATTGAAGAATTTGTGAGGGAGCAGCACCGAAGCGAAAACAGTGCAAAGACTCTAAGCTCTGGAAAAGCATGATGGGATTCGGCGGTCCAGGATGATGTTTGGGTTCATGTAATAATAGTCACTATTGCTTTTCCGACTTATAATGCTATTAAAGGCCGTTCTATCATGGCATCAATGATCGCCTCGTGATACTTAAAACCCTTTAACGCTAGCTATCCACGTTGGAAAAACCACCATAATGGAAAAATTCTGAAGCAATCTTGCTGTGAAAACTCTTACGGCACGAGACTACATTTTTTCAGCTTAATAGACATCTGAATCCAGTAAATACCCATGAACTGAATAATTAAAAACAAGTCCCTTTCATTCAGGCTTATAGCCGTGCTTGATCAGTTCATCACACAAAAAGCGCACAATAAATAAATAAAATCAACTTTCAGGTTGTGGTATGTCCCCCCTTCTTGGCGTCTGCCGCCCACAGGAAAACGTAGCGGTAGACTTCCTATATCCAAGGGTTTTACTCTTCTGAGCGTTTCCCAACGAGGGGAAAGGCAACGCAACACCGTGGGTTAGCTAGGTGAGGGTCGTGGCAGCTCAGAGGCTTTTTGATAAAGAAGAAAAGAAGAAAAGAAGAAAAAAATCAGAGAGAGAATCAGCTTTAAAAGGCTGAGGGAAAGGTGGGGCAGAGAGAGAAATTTGATTGCTGACTCAGCTTTTGGAACTATTCTCTAAAGAGGTACTGTGTACTCCGTATTTTGTACTTGTACTTTGGAGCTTCTCGGACCCCATTAGAGTCATAATTGGTTTGCTACATAGGGAAAAGATATTATAGATGGATAGAGAAATAGCCTCCTCAAGTATCCTAGGCATTACTTGTTTCCTTCATAGATCTGGAAAATACATGGAAAGCATAAGTAGCTGAATTAGGGTTATACAAGTGGTTCTATCAAAAAGGTAGGCAATCAATTCTTATCATCGTCGACAGCTGCTATCAAACACTCAACTCATTCCCTCCTAAGGCCCTTACCAAGGAGCTCGCGTCCCACCTCCACAACCAGCTCCTCTTTAGGGAAAGCCTTCTTCTTTGCCAATATCGTTCCCTCAGCATCCAGAGCTCGAAGAAGGTCGGCAAGCTCTCCATCTAGGCTTACACAGTAGACTAGGTGGCCCAACGCCGATAGCATACCTTGGAGAGCCTCTGTCGATGTCTCTTCTTGTGCGATTGCCTCTACAACAGATGCCGCAAGCTCGACTTGGTCCTCATCTGGTAGGCTTGGTTTATCATCATTACTCCTCGATTTGCGGTTTGCCAGGGCCATATTAAATAGGAGAGAGGAAGCCGCCACTCGAGTATTACTATGGCCGTCATCCAGGAAACTGGTTGATATTAATCGCGTGATTGGCCCTCGGAGATTTTCGTTTCGCAAAATTTCATCTGGAAACAGCGGTGTAGAAAAAAGATTGCATGCCAATTGTAAGGTTACGAGACGTAATGCATATGGACACTCGCTCTGCTCGTTGACAGCATTGAGGATACAAAGGACTGTCTCATGTGCCGTCTCCTCAGCAAAATACCCACTGACTCGGGGATCAACAAGGGCACATCGCAAAAGATCCACCACTGTAAATATAATTCCAAGCGGCAGTTTGGGAATTAGCTCCTGAATAAAGCTAGCCGTGTGTCCTATGTTTGGCATCACTGCATCCAGAGCTTCACCTTTGGTTCGGTCTTCTACGAACTTTTTAAGCTGCTGAATTTCAGGCTTTCCAGCAAGCTCTGCACCCATCTTAGTCATAAGCTTCTGCAACGGCGGCACTTTTCCAAATAGCACAGGCTTTGTGTTCGGATTGGAAAACGTAGGAAGACGCAGCTTCTCGTGAGGATGAAGCGGGTTTGCCATCTGTACCAGCAATTGGATATTTCCCCGGAGACTCGCTGGGTCAGCCCCAGACCATCTATTCTCTTGTTCTCCCTTTAGCAAAGTAATGAAAGTTGGAGTAGCTCTGATAGAGTATTGGCTAGCAATCAAATTAGCTTGCGGCTGATCGATGTCGATCTTGATCAAGGTTGCTTTATCTGCAAACTCCTCGGCCAGCTCGTTGTACAAGGGATAAAGTATCTTGCATGGCGCACAAGTTGCTGAAGTAAAGAAAATCACGGCGCAGGATTTCTTAGCTCGATCCAACAGAGTTGACAATTCTGAGTGGCTAGTCACATTCTTGACCGATGCTGTTGTCTTAACAGGCACAGAAGGCTGAGCACTTTGTTGCAATCCCAGGATGGAACCGTTTTGCCTACTGGCATTGACCCCTTGAGTGAGCTGCGGCATCAACATGCGTCCAATGGGTGAGTCAAGAACTGCCTGGGGCATTTGTGAAATGTGACTTGGGATGCCCTTTCCAAGGAGGAAATTTGAGAATGCATCGGTGAAATTGTTACAGTTGTGCCGCATCAAGTCATAGGCCTTTGCTGAAGTATTAGCAAAGTTGACCTTCACATGAGCCAGGTGATGAAAAAAAGAGTAGTCACCATACCTCTAGTGTGAAAATAGGTCGTATCGACTCCAAGTAATCTGCAATAATATCCATCGGGAGACTCGTCTTGCCGAGATGTAGCCTCTCCATGGGTTGGCCTAAGTGAGAGGTGCCAGGTGTAATAGCAATAATGCCTCCATCATAGACGTATTCACGGCCTTGAAGCTCAATAGAAGTATGATAAATAGCATCAAGTTGAAATCCTAAGAGGCCCAAGGACATTTGCCGAGCTAGACCGCGAGATAGATCATATACAAGCAAATGGACGTCCATCCTGTCCGATGGTTTGACAATAATGGGCTATAATGAGGGTGACAGTGACGTGCAGCACTTAAATAGCAGGTTTCTCAGGTTTGAAGTATATCGATAACTTAGAAAATTGCTGATGATGAAGAGTGCCACGTCAGGTATGAGATTAAGAGAGTTGGGTCGCTGGTGTTGGCCCAAGATGGTCAATTATACTGTTAAGGCAGCGAATGGTTTACGAGTCGATGAGGCTTCCAGTACTCGGAGCTACACGTAAGGTGTTAGCCTACTGAAGATAGGCAGTATACAGGGGCGGACTTCAGCCTACAAACTCCGCTAAGCAAAAATCGGGATATAAATATATGTACTCAGACAACGGTGATGATGACGAGTATGAGAATCGTTATTAACATCACATAAGGATTCTGTGACAAATTTTTATTTTATTTTTTTAATTCATACTAATCAGTCTGCTCAAGCTGTCTTGAGTCTCCCGATCTGGCCTGCTGTACTCAGATACTGTACTGTACCTTTACAGTGCCATTCACTTTACCCGCTCTTAGCCTACCCTACAGCACCTATCCGCCGTTAGGGGCCCAAGGGCCTTGCTTGTAGTGTTCAAGCCAGAAGGATCATTAGCGACGTGGGGTCACTAAAACGGGGGCCATCTGGCGCACATCCCAGGGGGGGCGCCTTGCCTCTGGCTTCAGGGGCTGTGGAATGTGGCGAATAATTAGTCTCGTCCTTCGTCTATCGTGGCTTTGGTTGGCCCATTAAAGGGTTGCGATCGCCTGTAGCGTCTCAAAACGGCCATTGATAGCGATGGGGAAAAAAAAGGTTTGTGGATGTACTCCGTATGAGTATGAAGTACCTTGTCCCTCAACTTTGTTTAGCTGCAACTCCTTTTTTTTTCCCTTGGTTTCTAGGAATCCTTCCCCAAAGGCGACTCGCCATGTCCATCTAGATTTAACGTAACTTTCAATAGATAAGCCTTTACTTGTCCTACTTCCAACTGTCCTTCATTCCATTCCTTTGACTCTTCCCATCGGCTTCTCGTCTTTCTTTTTCTCTATTCTTTCTTCTTCTTTTTTTAATGCGTCACGGCGTCTCTCATTGATCGCCCCGCGGCCTGATGAGGAGAACTTCGGTGTCGCTGCCCACGAAGCACGTTGCCCACGACCCGCACGAAAAGACCGATCGATATTATCCCAACCATCGAAATCAAGGCTTATTCTCCAGCATGAAAGAAAGCATGGGGTCTCAATCACAGAGATCACGGTGGGTCAAGACCGGTGCTCTGGTCCTGATTCTTGTTTGCTTGTTCTACTGGCTGTCGCCTACTGGCGTCGAAGTGTATAATAAGAG
Source organism: Trichoderma oligosporum (assembly GCA_015266385.1). Taxonomy (NCBI): domain Eukaryota; kingdom Fungi; phylum Ascomycota; class Sordariomycetes; order Hypocreales; family Hypocreaceae; genus Trichoderma; species Trichoderma oligosporum. The sequence goes on along the minus strand of JACBYL010000521.1, from coordinate 34,048 downwards.
CCCACTCGGAAGCGAAACCTCTGTGAACAACAGACCTGCTGTTGATACTCCCCCAGCTGCCAAGAATGACGATACTGCTGCTGCTGTTGCTCCCGCTGCTGGCAACGGTGCTCCCAACAGCGGCCAGTCTCCCATAGATTCTTCTTACGGTACCAATAAATGCTCCAAGTCGTACTCCAAGGACAAGCCTATCGTCCAGTATGTCCTCATGATCGATGCTGGCAGCACCGGCTCTCGAATCCATGTCTACAAGTTCAACAACTGCGGTCCCATTCCTGAGCTGGAGAAGGAGGAGTTCAAAATGACTGAAAAATCCGTCGGTGGTTTGAGTGCCTTCAAGAACGATCCTGTGGCTGCTGCCAAGAGTCTCGACCCGTTGTTGGCGGTGGCCATGGAGCACGTCCCGGATCAGCTGAAGAAGTGCTCTCCTGTCGCTGTCAAAGCTACCGCTGGTTTGCGATTGATTGGCAAGGAGCTTGCCGATGCCATCTTGGTTGAGGTAAGGCGACATCTGGAGCAGGACTATCCTTTCCCTGTCGTGTCTGAGAAACAGAACGGCGTTGCCATCATGGACGGATCGGACGAGGGTGTATATGCTTGGATCACCACCAACTACCTCCTGGGCAAGATTGGTGGCCCCGACAAGAGCGAGACTGCGGCTATCTTTGATCTTGGCGGTGGTTCAACGCAAATTGTCTTCGAGCCAACCTTTAAGGGAGCGCCAGGCGGAGGCATGCCCGAGAAGCTAGCGCCCGGTGACCACAAATACGAGCTTGACTTTGGTGGCCACAAGTTTGACCTATACCAGCACTCTCACCTTGGTTACGGCTTAATGTCTGCTCGCAAAGCTGTCCACTCCGCTCTGGTTGATGAACTGGCCGACTCTAAGGGAGATGACCAAACCTGGACGAAATCGCCAATTGTGCATCCCTGCATTGCTCCCGGCACCACCAAGCAAATCGAGGTCGTGGTTAATGGTGGCGATGAGCGCAGCTTGAACTTCACTGGGCCGTCTCAACCTTCCCCTGCCCAGTGCCGCAACCTAGCGGAGAAAATTTTGAAGAAGGAGGCAGCTTGCGATCTCTCCCCTTGCTCTTTCAACGGCGTTCACCAGCCCCCGTTGGCCAAGACTTTTGCAAAAGAAGATGTCTACATCTTTTCCTACTTCTACGACCGTACCAAGCCTCTCGGAATGCCTGACTCATTCACTCTCCGTGAGATGCAGGACCTTACCCAAAAGGTCTGCGCTGGCAAGGATGCATGGGATATCTTTTCCAGCATCCCGGGTGCGTTGGAGGAGTTAGCAGAGCGTCCTGAGCACTGCTTGGATCTGAACTTTATGATGGCGTTGCTACACACCGGATACGAGATGCCTATTGATCGAGAAGTCAAGATTGCTAAGAAGATCAAGGGTAATGAGCTGGGATGGTGCCTTGGCGCTAGGTAAGATTAGACTTTGCTCCCATTCGCCTAATGATTTTGCACTTTGATATACTTGGACTAACACCTTTTTTTTTCTCTAGCTTACCACTTCTGGCGCCTGGCTCAGGTTGGGAGTGCAAGATCAAGGAGGTTTCATAAAAGACTTTTTTTTTTTGGCAACATCGAGGCGTTTTTAATGAATAGAAGGACCCTCTCCTGACATTTGATTTGATGTGATATGCCGTTAAGAGTCGGCAATTTTAATCACAAAACATATCATTGTATGACGACGTCTACGCCATTGGTGGTGTTAAAAACAATAGGGCGCGTGACATGCTTAATGTGTTGCTGCAATTGGAACCCAGGATTTCTACCTATATATTTTATGTACACAAAGGGAAATTATGAGCTTGTATGATGACAAGCTCGCTCGGGTAAAGGAAACATATTAAGAGGTTAATTAATTAATTAAAGAGGCGCGGTAACCATTTCCAGAACCTCTTCCATCACTTCTTCGGGGCCCACATCTTCTAAAAGAGCTTCCACAGCCTCGAGCTGACTACCCCATTGCATACTCCTCTCCTTTTCAGGCTCGGTGATGCGTATTCGGTGGAGGTAAACCTTTCTCACAGCTAGGCCAATCAGGGCAGGGGTCGCAAAATCAAGCTTGTGTAAAGGGGCGAGGCTTTTGACAAGTTGGTGGAGATGCTTGGTTGCTGCGGGAGTGATTCCACCGGCAACAGCTCGGTGCATTCTGAGGAAGGAGACAATGTTCATCTGGTATCGGAGGATATCGACATCGATTTGAACTTGCTGGCTAAGCTTTGCGAGGTGGCTAATTTCCTAAAAAGCTGCCTGTTAGAATAGTACGAGAGAGCATAGAAAGTTTGAAACAATAGCTTACGATATCTGATATTAAGGCTGGTGGTGGCGGAGTATCAAGAGAAGCCTTCTTCACGACGCTCTTTGTAGACGCCGTATCATCATCAGAATTGTTGTGACCATCAGTCTCGTCCAAATTCACGTATCCATCATCCGGGTTATGCCAATGTGCAATCGAAAAGAAATCATTGAGATGTGGCGTAACGTGTGCCTCACCACCACTCGCAGCTCCCAATACCGGAATAAAGACGAATTGCTTCGGCGCTGCCTGCACAGATGTGCGTGTGAAGATACGTCGGGTACGTAACAACTCGAGAGCCTGGATCTGGACGACACGCGGGGCACGATCAAGATTCTTGGCGATGACGAAGTGGGCGATTTGCGGCGAAGGAGGAAAAGGTGTGAGAGGACTGAGCGGCGTGGTGGATCGGTGGTTTGAGTGCGAGCTGGGAGAAAAATATGAGTCCGTGCGGGTAAAGGGTGAGACAGAGCGGCTCGGGTTGGTGAGGAGAGGAGGAGGAGGAGGATGATGCTGAAGGAGCAGTGCCGACGCGAAATCTTCGAGAGTGGTGGACGGATGGCAGTTGACGATGACGCATTTGAGGCCGAATGTCTTGCTTGCTACCTGTATGTGTGTGTGAGACACAGCGTTAGCCTCATGTAAGAAGCACAAAGCCCCCCAAATAATCAAGAATAGAAACAAGCTGCATACCAGTTGGAGCTCTTGCACCAAATCATCAATGGCAGCTGGCGGAGTGCTAATCAAGACGTGCTCCCGATTGATAAGACATAGCAAGACGGCCAACTCTAGGTCGCTTAGGCTATGAACCTTGTCTAGTAGATCGTCATCCACCATCGTAAGTCGTTGGTAGCCTCGCTAAGTCCATTAGGGCGGTGGAAGCTTTCGTAGTTGGAGGATCATGATGATACTACAAGTATACTAAAAGTAGCAAGTTTGATGAGGTCCGTGGCCGGATTCGTAACTGCCACAAGGGGGCCATGACAAGGTACATCGTCACGTGCACGTATAGAATGAAACTTACAAATGTGGAGGTGCATTCATTTATGCATGAAGCTAAACTATAAGTGGCTTAAAGCTAAGCGCTCTTCGGCGGTTATCCGCTGATTATGACACCGATGCCTGAATACAAGGAGGTACATACCTATTTGTAGGTGCCGATAATGAGCAAGACGCTAAATTGAAGCCCACCGTCAACAAACCAGCCTCGCCTTCGAAGCCTGCCTAACAAAGCCCACCGACATCGAGGGTCTCGTGACGTCTGCGACTCTAATCTCTGCTATAGCACAAAAGGAAGCTTCTTCTTTCGATAACTACCATTATTCTCTCTTTTAAAAAAATCCCCCTGCTCGGAAAAGGGCTCTGTTTGCTCGCTGTGATTGACCCTTTTGTCACCTGCATCACGTCATTGGAGCTGGCGAGGTTGATTATCGAAAACCAGTCAAGATGTCTTCGCGCAACAAGAAGGTCCTTCTTAAGGTATGGAAGATTGCCACTAGCCTCTGCGCAAGCCTGGAGAATGAGGAAGATGCTGAACATACTCTTTTCCGATAGGTCATCATCCTTGGAGATAGCGGTGTGGGCAAGACGAGTTTGATGAATCAATATGTAGGCTCACTTCCTTTGCGACTCCGATCCAACGCCGAGACATGCGACGATATATTGATGGCAATTTTTTTTTTTTCGATTTTAGGTCAACAAGAAATTCAGCGCAAGCTACAAGGCAACTATCGGCGCCGACTTTTTAACGCGGGAGGTCTTGGTGGATGACCGACAAGTTACCATGCAGGTATGAGGGTTTTTGATGGAGGGAAATAAAGGGTCCCGGGCAACGGACGGTTACTAATGCGACAAATAGCTTTGGGATACAGCTGGACAAGAACGGTTCCAGTCACTGGGTGTCGCATTCTACAGAGGAGCCGATTGCTGTGTTTTGGTGTATGATGTCAACAACTCCAAGAGCTTCGAGGCGCTAGACAGCTGGCGAGATGAGTTTTTAATCCAAGCCTCTCCCAGAGACCCCCCAAACTTCCCCTTTGTAAGTGCATGGGCTGTTAGACGGCTTTGAGCTGAGCACCAGGTTAATTGTATCTACAGGTTGTTCTTGGAAACAAGATTGACGTGGAGGAGAGCAAGCGAGTGGTAAGTAACTTTCTATATCAAAAAAAAAAAAAAAAAAAAAAAAAAAAAAAAAAAACTTCCCTCATGTAGATGGATAGCTGATGAAGAGACAGATTTCAACTAAGCGAGCCATGACATTTTGTCAATCCAAAGGCGACATTCCGTACTTTGAGACCAGTGCGAAGGAGGCTATCAATATTGACCAAGCGTTTGAGGGTATGGAAATGCTCTTGCAATTCAACACGACGGAAAAAATTATAGGGGCTAACTGATGATAGTTATTGCTCGGAATGCTTTGGCTCAAGAAGAATCTGAAGAATACAGCGGAGACTTTGATGATCCCATCAATATTCACATCGACAATGATCGTGATGGATGTGCTTGCTAAGCGAAAGATGATACGACGATTGGATGAATACGACCGGCTACAGAATGAATGCAGATAGCCAGAAACAGCATACCCGTCACCGAGCCGATGCATCTGTCTGGGATCAGAGAATACGGAGGAAACAAGGTCATGCCGGTGTTTGCGCGGATAGTATTTTTATTTCACCCTTTTTTTTTCTTGTCAAGGTTGAATTTGTGTTTGTTTGTTTTGATTCTTGGTTGATGGGACAGGAAGACGCTTGCAATTGTTGAACATGGAGATGAAGCTTAGTGCCTCGGCTTCGGTTAGTGGATATAACGGAGAATGGGGAGAGCGCTCTCGATGCGGTTATACTCATACATCTGCTTCTTTGGGGATTATGGGGCTATAGATTCTATACATAGCTGTGAGCAATTTCATGCTAATATCTTTGTATGTTCTGTTTCGTATCAATGTTGGCATTTGCTTGCTACTATGTCAACTATTACATGACCTTGTCCGCATAATAAATGAAGGAATAGGGTCGACAAAGATTCAAATAATCTTGAAATTACCGGAAAGTCAGCGATTAGGTGAAGCTATTAGGTGAAGCTCATTAGTATTACTCCGTAGTTCCCCAAGAGATAACTGTAGACAATAACGGAGTGTGCAAGTTATAGCACTCCCAGCAGGTGTTGTGAAGCCCCACTCTGCGCCTCGGCTTGCGGCTTACCCCAGACTCTCTCCACCAAATCAAGGGCCGACGGGGGTTTGCTTTCCGCCTCGGCTCCGCAACAGCCAGTTGGCCAAGTTCTTTCAGAATAAATATCGGACCATTGCAACGCCTTGATGATCTGACTTGTTACTGCTAAATCTTTGTAGAGGAGCTTTCAATTGACACTTTTTTCTTTCTTTTTTTTTTTCACTTCCGTTCCTTTCTTCCACATAGCACTCTCAATCGATACATATAACAGACCGCAATCATGGCGGCTCGGATTCCAGCTATTGTATGTTTATTGAAGCTCTCCTGCGCGTTTGAATTTGGGGTACGCGAGCTAACTGGTTGTAATGGTTGGATAGGTCTCAAAATACGTCAGCGAGGCGGCGAAACAGAAGATTGATATTGTGGCCAAGTTCGTCGAAGAGGAATGCATCCCGTGAGCCCACCATCTCCTCCGAAAGAACGCAGTCGATATCTTGACAAGTTTGGCGTAATTAGCTAACTATTGTCGACAGCGCCGATCCTGTTCTAGAAGCCCAGGTGGGCGATGGCGATAAGCGCTGGGAGAGTGAGCCTTCAATCGTGGAAGAGCTCAAGGACAAGGCTCGCAAGCTGGGTCTATGGAATATGTTCTTACCCAAGGGTTACTACGCCGAGTCTCCCGGATGGACCAACCTTGAGTATGCCCTCATGGCGGAGTGGCTGGGCCGTTCCCGCAGTGCATCCGAAGCGTGCAACTGCGCTGCTCCCGATACCGGTAACATGGAGGTGATTGCCAAGTACGGCAATGCCGCACAAAAGGAGGAATGGCTAAAGCCTTTGATGGAGGGAAAGATTCGCTCAGCGTTTTTGATGACGGAGCCGGAGATCGCGTCTTCTGATGCCACCAACATCCAGCTCAAGATTACCCGAGATGGCGATGACTATGTGCTGAACGGCTCCAAATGGTGGTCTAGCGGTGCTGGTGACCCTCGATGCAAGATCTACATTGTCATGGGCAAGACTGATCCAAACAACTCTGATCCATACAAGCAGCAATCAGTTATCCTGGTCCCTGCTGGCACTCCTGGCATTACGATTAAGAGGATGCTCAAAGTCTACGGCTACGATGATGCCCCCCACGGGCACGGGCACATCACCTTTGAGAACGTGCGCGTTCCGGCTAAGAACCTGGTGCTCGGCGAGGGCAGAGGATTTGAGATTATCCAAGGCCGATTAGGTCCTGGGCGTATTCACCATGCTATGCGTAGCATTGGCGCTGTAAGTTGCTGTTTTCTCCCTACTACTCAGAATTCTCCTTACTAAAACGTATCAATTCATATTTGGTAGTCCGAGCAAGCCCTCGACTGGATGCTCATGCGCGTCAACGACGAGAATAAGAAGCCTTTTGGCAAACTTCTACGCGAGCATGGCGTGATTCTAGAATGGATTGCCAAATCCCGCATCGAGATTGACGCAGCTCGACTCATCGTCCTCAACGCCGCCGTCAAGATGGACGAACAGGGTCCCAAGAAGGCCTTGAAGGAAATCGCTGAGGCCAAGGTGCTTATTCCCCAAACCGCGCTGACCGTCATCGACCGTGCGGTTCAGGCATTCGGTGGTGCTGGTGTTTCTCAGGAGACTCCCCTGGCCAACATGTGGGCTGGTATTCGAACTCTCCGCTTGGCCGATGGCCCTGATGAGGTACATTTGCAGCAGATGGGCCGCAATGAGAACAAGCGCGGTAAGGAGGCAGCAGCCAAGATTAAGTGGCAAAAGGCCAAGACAGAGGAGCTGCTGAAGCGGTACGGTGTTCAGATTGCCGAGCCGGGAACTAGGATCAAACACGCTGCCAAGTTGTAATAAAGCTGAAATGTAAAGCCATAATGGTGGTCTTGGATTTTTTTGGGAGGGATTTTTATTTTATTTATTTAAAGTTATTGCGGATTTGTAAAATACGGGAATATGGATGATCTCGCAGATATGGCATTACAGATAGCGCATGTAGCAATGATAAAAGGCTCTCTTCACAGTGTTCAGGGAGGTTTGATTTATGTCCAAGCAGGCTCTAGTTGATATCTTGGATATGCATTCATTTCTATGTCATTTACAGATTATGAGCAATCAATCTCTTACGCGCCATCCACCAACTATGCTATCACTAGCTTCTCAATTCCAAGCCAGTGACTCACAATCCATCTCATACCCCATATTCGGTGCAAGAGCTACATAGCTAGAGCTGCTTTGTTTATTTTCACAATGTCACAGCATCCTAGTCTAGGGTAACACAACTAACTCCTACAAGTATGAACTCTATACTAGGTAATACTACCTACAAGGGTTTATAGACTACTCCGTTCAGATATTCTCTTCATTTTCTTAGCTTCTCCCCCAATAATCAGCCCAGAAACAAAGTGCCATTACCGTTACCGGCTCCACACGCACAATTCATGCAAGGCATACGAGTTACGGAGCACATACCACAGCATGGCAGGGTGTGGGTAAGAAAAAAAAAAAAAAAAAAAGCGTCGCCCTGCCAACGCCCGTCGATTCGTTTACTTTCTTTGAATTGACTGGACGTCATTTTTTTGGGTCAAGGGGAAGACTGGGAAAATAAATAAATAAATAAATAAATAAAAAATAAGCTAAATAACCGTCCATGCATTATTATTTTTTTCGCCTAATAGGTGCATGAAGCGTTTACAAAAACAGCCCTTTGCCCCTCTCTGCCTTTTGATTTCTCATACGGGATTTTACTGCTTGCCGTCGCATCCAACTCTTCGAGATTACTCTGTACTTTTTTTTATCTGTACAAAGGACACACGATAAGGAAGAGAAATTCTTTAACAAATCCACCATGTCGAACAACAAGATTCTCAGTGCCAAGGACGTCAACACTTCGCTGGTTGATGGCCAGACTCTCGTTAAGGACGACAAGAGCGTCAAGGATAACAAGACTTTGAGCATGGAGTATCATCGACAGGTGTTTCAGTCCAAGGTTGCTCAGCAGCCGTATGTTCTTATCTCCCTTTTCTCTTTCACCTTGAATGGCTTTTCTACATTTCGTCTTTGCTAACAAATGACTTTGACGCGTTGCTAGGTCCAAGAGCTATGTTTCCCCATCGGATACCATCATGAGTCCTTGCACAGCAAAGCTTTCGGCGCTGCGCAACAAACAAGTCACCAAGTATGTTGCAATCACCATCTCGAATCTATCCTTGTTTCACTCTTTTTAGAATGATACACATGAGGCTAACAACATTCTCTTTGCGTTGAATATAGAGCTAAGCCCAAGTCTCTCTTCGCCCAAGCGAGCGCTAAGAAACTCCAAGGCGAGAAGCCCTTCGGCAACAACACTGAGTGGAACGAGAGGCTATTTGGCCCAAAGCCAACTCAGAGTGAGAATCCCCTTGGTGCTAGGAGTATCCAAGGCGAAGGCTCGTTAAGCTCTCGATTCGCTCGCTCATGAGAGAAGCTCCTACGATGGCACGGATAACTTTTTTTTTCTCTCCTTTTTTTTTTTTTTTCCCCTTTTTTTTTTTTTTTTTTTCATTTTTTCATTTTCCTTTGTCATTCCCTTATTCGTGTGTACAATAAAGGTTCGCCAATGTTGCGTCCTGCCCCTAATGATGGAAGAGGCAAAAAAGAAAAACAAGAACTGGTAATGGTACGGATTGGACACACCTCGGACTCAGGTAGAGGTAGCGTTGGTATTGAGGATTTATTGGGGGCACAGGCGTTTTCCGGATTACACACATACTCTACTAGGTGATGATGCCAGAAAAGGGTCGATATGATTTTTCCTTTCTTTTCCTTTCTTTTCCTTTCTTTTCCTTTCTTTGATCACGACAGATATTTAAGTAGTGGGTGCAGATTAGTTGTTTCTATGGAAGCGATTCTTCAATTAGATACCGTGTTTATTGCCATCGTTTGAGCTCTTTGACAACTGTCTTTATTTGTGTGAGTCTACGCTTTCCACGCGGTGTTAATGTACACGACATCTTCATCCGCTACTGGATGTCCTAATCCCACTCTCTGGGGTACATGTCTTGCGCTGGCGCCCCAAACAAGAGCGTACTTGAATGTGTCCTTTAGTGTGCGATGAATCCTATCGCAAACGTCTTCAATGGTGCTGTTGCTTCGCACAATCAACGCCTCACTAAAGTCTGGGTCGTTACCTTTTCGTTTGGTATAGATACGAATAAGTTTTAGCTCCTTCCAACACCGATCCACGACATCCTGAATGCCCAGGTCTAATTCGCAGCTCATGACGACTGTATGATCCTCCCTGGCGAGCTTGTCTAAGAAGTCTAGGGAGACGCTGTCGATCTTGTTGTAGACATATAAGCACTTGATGTACTTGCGGTGATCCTTCATGATGACGTCAATGAGGTCGTCGACAGTGGCGTCTTCATCTCGGATAAGGACTTCACAGTTGAGAATCTTGTAGTCGCGGAGGATGTTGTAGATCATCTTTTCGTCTATATTGTTGGGTGGGGATTGAAACGTAATTTTCATGCCTCCCGCCTTTTTGACTTTGAGATAGATGTTCCTGTAATTTTGTTAGTAAACATAGTGTGAACCACACAGCCGACTGCATCCCATGCTACCTACGGTGGCTCGCAGTTTAGCCTGATGCCGACGGATTCTAATTCCGCCTCAAGCAATGCCCTCTGCTCTGCTCGTTTCGTCGCATCCAAGACCATGAGGATCAAATCGCTTGTTTTGGCAGCTGAAATGACTTGTCGACCTCGTCCCTTGCCCTCAGATGCACCCTCAATAATACCTGGCAGATCGAGCAGCTGAATTTCAGCGCCACCGTATTCAAGTACGCCAGGGATGGCTGTGAGGGTTGTGAACGCATATGAGGCTACTTCGGATTTTGTCTTGGTGACTTTGGAGAGAAAAGTTGACTTTCCTACTGACGGGAAGCCAACTAGAGATATTCGGGCATCGCCACTCTTGCTCACATCGAAGCCAGAGCCACCACCACCACCGCCGCCAGGCCCTGGTTCTAATAGCTGCGCTCGGAGTCGTGCGAGCTTTCTAGTCACGTTAGAAAGAGTCTTATGGAGCAAACGTGGTAGATAGACGATTGGTTTTGACCCACCCTTTCAAGAGACCTAAGTGGTATTCTGACTAGTTGTCAGCTCTAGTGACTTTTCAGATAGTATCCAAAGACGTACCGGTTGCCTTATTTTCTATTCCACCGTTAGCCAGACTGCAAGAGTAGAGTCTCAATGTACATTTTTTGAGCCTCGATATGACGATTTTCAAGAAATGCTGTTTATATACTCTGGCACTCAGAATAGGCATGTAGTGGTGAAGAAAAAAAAGCCCTTTTACAGGGACGAACGATATACTTGATAAGCCCATTGAGATGTTTGGTTATTCAATATATGCATCTTAACGACATATATAAAATGACCATCCCTACTAGCTCGCAAAGTACATCATCCATCCTCGTAAAAAGGCTTCCTTTTCCCGCTGCTTCACGCTGTTCATGAGTACCTAGAGCTGCAAGAGAATCGCAGCCGGTTATAGGCAGCATCGCGGAAGTTATTCTGCAACTATAATGACACAAGATATGTTCAGGGGATTATGAAAACACCAACGTTGCAAAAGCGCTTTCATGGCTGTGCTTACTTTGGGTTTTTCTCATCTCATCTTCGATCCTGCGATTTCACTTAGTTATAGTCACCAGCTAGGTTATCACACTACCTACTCTTTGATCTTCTCCGTGATGTTCACCATCTCGATGACTGTTATTTAAAGACGGCTGTACCGTCTGCTAAAAAGAAAAGGTAAGGAGAATATGTATATTTGTTTTGTTTTACTCCGTACTAAGAGACGTATTGTTGGGTGTTAAAGAAGAATTTGTTATAAACTTAAAGAGGCTTGGAGGGGGCTTTTGGCATATGGAGGAGAAAGAGGGGCTTTGGGCTGTAATGTATGGCATTGCACTAGACTCACCGCCTGCCGTTTACGCCACTTTCTCTATACAAGTACATCCTTGTGAGCGCGTCCAGTGCCATATAAATTCCCATGAAGCTTGCACCTGTTTTTTCCACCAAATCCTAGCTCTCATTTATATTAAACCGAATCATGGCAGATCAACAGGAAGATAGTGTCGCAATGGCTCCTGTAGCCGACGAAGATAACCAAAATTTGGCTGTTACCACGACCAGCAGTGATGTCGCGGCCCCTACCGAGAAAAAAGTTGTCAAGAAGATCATCCGCAAAAAGAAGAGGCCAGCCAGGCCACAAGTCGAGCCGGATTTCTTCTCCAACGAGCCTCCGCCACAAACGGGTACGACTTTCAACATTTGGTAAGCGATCTTAGAACGCCGTGAGTGCGCGATTGTAGAGGAGAATGGCAGCTGATGGCCGGTTAGGTACAACAAATGGGCGGGTGGCGATCACGAAGCATACCAGCAGACGAAATCGAAGGGGCGATGCAATGTTGCTCGAGACAGCGGATATACGAAAGCCGATGGTGTACCGGGCAGCTATTTCTGCTTGTTCTTCGCTAGGGGTTTGTGTCCACGAGGAGCAGACTGTATGTATCTCCACCGACTTCCCGGAACCTACGATGTCTGGGCGCCAAACGTAGATTGCTTCGGCCGAGAGAAATTCTCAGACTATAGAGACGACATGGGTGGCGTTGGAAGCTTCATGCGACAGAACAGAACAATTTATATTGGGCGCATACACGTAACGGAGGATATCGAAGAGATTGTAGCGCGTCACTTTGCTGAATGGGGGCAGATTGAGCGCGGTGAGTTCTACAATTTGACTTGGGGTTGCTTTGGGTTATGCTCGACTAACAATCGGCTTTAGTTCGTGTATTGAACTCGAGAGGCGTTGGCTTCGTCACGTATGTTAACGAAGCGAATGCAGAATTTGCTAAGGAGGCCATGGCGCATCAGTGCGTATTATCAATCTCTCTTCATTGGTACCTGCTAACCATTCTTAGATCTCTTGATCATGATGAAATTTTGAACGTTAGGTGGGCAACGGCCGACCCCAACCCCATGGCACGGGCACGAGAGGCGCGACGAATCGAAGAGCAAGCCGCCGAGGCTATCCGAAGAGCACTGCCGGCAGAGTTTGTTGCAGAGATTGAAGGCAAGGATCCGGAGGCCAGAAAACGAAGAAAATTAGAGAGTAGTTATGGGCTGGAAGGCTACGAGGCCCCAGATGAGATCCACTTTGCCCAAGGAGTCAATGCAGTCAATCCCCTTGGAAGACGAGGATTCGAAGAACAGTATCAAGAGCCGAGGATGATCGAAGATGGAATCACAGGAGACATGGAGATTCCGGCTGCGCAAGAGGAATATCAGCAGCAACTGGCGCCGAGCGCTGGCGTATTTTCTAGTAGCACTTTGGCTGCCCTGAGCAGAGCAAAAGTTGCAGTGGCATCGAAACCGACGGCGGCCGCTTCCACAGGACCACTGGTCTCGTATGGCAGTGATAGCGATGATGAGTAAATGGGTGTTTTTTTCTTTTCTATTCTTTTTGGTATATGGTTTGGGATTTATCTATAAACATAGATTGGGCACGGTTTTTTTCTCTCTTTGTGTACAGCATTCATAATGATACCATATTGATAAAGCAAATTTGGATGAATGATGTTGAAGCATTCTATTCAGCTGTTGAATATTCTTGAGTAAAGCGTTTCATGCCGCCCAACCCACAAGTCCATAACTGGCACACTCTGCCCAGCCTCTTCAACAATTGTATGCCATTCTCTATCAATCATTGCATTTATCAACATCTGCACATTCTCGCCAGCGAGCAACTTTTGCGCCTGATACGGCCCAAACATGCTTGCTCTTACAGCCGCCGAGATCAACGCCTTGACATGGCCTAGCATAAAGACATAGGCCGTCTGTCTAAGCGTCAACCCCACGACGGCGCAAATCACACCAAATAGCGGACCTAGATGGGCTGAAACGAGGGGTGCTTCGCCACCTGACTTATTGCTCTCGCGGCGAAGTAGCGTAGAGAAGTCCTTGAGGACGAGAGCATCAGGGTCACTACTCGAGGGGAGAGTAGATTTAAAGGAACGTTCCCAGACGTTTAGAAGGGCTCTGCCCTGGGCGACACTGGCGCGCCGACCTACAGTGCAAATCACAGCTGCATCGAGCTGGTCATCTAAGGATTCGAGGGATGCGGGATTGCGATGCGCGGCGAGGACAAAAGGTAGAGTCGTGGAGGCGTAGGATGAGAGAGATAGTGGGAGAAAAGTGCTGAATGAGGAGGCGCGAGGGTTGTGCGCAGCGAAGGATTCGAGGCCGCTGCTGAAGGCGAAGGAACCAATCGGGAGAGCGGAGTCGGAGAGCAGGAGGAGAAAATGCGTTGATGATAATGATGATGATGGAGAAGTGAGAGGACGAACTGGATTTTGTTTTTGTTTTGTGTGAGTCTCATGAGTTCTTTTTGGATAAGCGATGACGACGTTTGTTTGGCTTACATGGGATGGATGAGGCTGAAGATGAGTTGAGAGCGCCAAGACGGATTTTTGCTTCGCTTAGGCGACTCTCCAGCAAGGCAATTTCATTTTGAATCTCATCTTCGGATGTCTGTAATGCCATTGAAGCCTTATGTGTTGTGAGATGAAAAGTTTAAAAAAAATTTACAGTCAATTCATTGCGACATTAGAACTATGTCATTCTAATTTGATACACACTCTCACACCAATATCTTCCAACAGTAACTACAAATAGGTATATGAGCAGATTAAAAACACCAAAAAAGTCAATCCAAGCAACCACGACAGATTCGCAAGAGCCTGCAGCCCTTGCATTACAATTGATCCCACAAATAATAAATCATGTCGATAACTCCCCCCCTTTTTTTTGCCTTTGAACACCGCGCTATCCACCTCCCTAAAAACCAAAATAAACCATTACAGTGGGCTCTTTACGGCCTCATATTTTCCTTATCTACTCCGTCCCGTCGCTGCGCCCTCTTTTCAGCCATTCTCTTCTCGATTCGGGCGAGAGCAGCAGCTCGGCGATCTGGTGGCAATGAGGAACGCTTGCTGTTGCTCGTCTTGATGGCGTTCTTGAACTTATCTTGGCGTGATTCAGGACCACCGAGACGAGCAAAGCGATCTTGCAAAAGATCAACTTCGACGTCGGCTTCTTCGACGGATAGTGATTTCTTAGATTGAGCTTGAGCAATGGACTTTGCTAGCGCAGGTAAGCCGGGGAGCACAATGTTTTCCTCTTCAGAGGTTCCAAGAGCGTCGCCGTCGGTTTGATTTCGCCTTGCTGCATTGTCGCTGAGATGAGCTCTATTTCTGGGTGACCTTGGAACGAATGGTTGCCATCTAGGTTTCTCAAGGTTCGGTCGGTCGCCCAAAGCATCAGATGTACTCCTTGACTTTGCCGTCATTCTAGATTGGTTCATACTGAGCGGCGCATCTGTTTGGTATTTGTCTCTCAACGTTCGAGACTTTGCATTGTCTGTTTCTAAGAGATGGTGGGGTTGCTCAAGATCGGCTACGTCGATGCTCTTCCGTGTCCCATTTGTAGCTACAGGAAGGCTTGGGAGCATTTCTTCATCATCCTCCCTCACTGCGCTATCACCCCCTGGTTTGGAATGCCGGCCTTTCGGCCGAGCCGCTTCAGGAGCATCGCCAGATTTCAAGGATTTGATCTCTTTCTTGAGATCAGAAATCTTGGTATGAGCACGCTCGAGGACAGCCTTGGCATCTGCATCATGAGCTTCACTCTCCTTTTTAAATACGTCAAAGTCTTTCTTCAACTGATGAAGTTCGTCGTCCTTCTTTGATGATTCTTGCTTTGCCTGTCTAAGTTGCGCCTTAAGCTCCCTCATTTTTGCCGTATCGGTAGGCTCATCAGTAGTAAGATGGTCTGTGGCCTTCCGCTGCTCGGCAAGCTTTAGCTGAGCCTTAAGTGACGATACCTGGTTGCGAAGAGCGTCTAACTCTTTTACTTGCGCTCGAGCTCGCCGTAGCTCTCGTTGTGTGTCGATTAAAGTTCTTGCCGTATTAGGTGAGGTCGTCCCCTGTAATCGCCTCCGTTCTCTCGATTCATCATCCTCTTCTCGTCCTTGAAGCAGCTCTTCCAGCTGTGCCTCCAATTCCTGAACTCTATGCCGGTATTGGGCCGCAAGGGCAGTCTGCTTCGTGAGAGTCGCTAATAACTCCGATGTCTCGCTGCTAGAAGTACTTCTCTGTTTCGATGCCATGTGACCTGCATTCTCCGCGATCTTCTTCTCCATCGCAACAACCTTTTCTTGCTCTTCCTTGAGCCTTTCGGCAAGATGGATGGCTTCCAAGTCTTTTTCTTCTGCGTATGATTTGAGATGTTTCTTGTATTTCAATAGCTTCTCCATCTCTGCTCGTGCTTCTCGATGGTACTTTTCAAACTCCTCTTTCCAATATTTGCCGGATTGAGAATGTGGCTCGTTCAGATCCAGTGTGATGTCGTTAGAGCAGTAATCGCCATTCTCATCCTCGTGTTCTTCTTCCCATTCCTCCTCTGATTCTTCATTGACATTGTGGGCATCAGCTGATTTGGGGATACTGCTGGTGCTTTTACGCCTCGCTTTGTCGAATACATCGGATAAACGTGCTCGCTTGCTGACTCCAACCCCCTCACCATTCGGCGAAATCGTCTTTGTTGTTGCCAGATCATGGTTGAAAGATACGCGTTTCCGCCGTGAGGTTCCCGTACCGGGAGTCAACAAGATACCCTGTGGCTTCAATGGCGTGTCCGAGCTCTGTTCTGTCGTTGCGGCTGCCAATTTTGATGTTTTGGACCTATCCCGGGATGCTCGCTGTACATCTCGAACGGGAGTGCCAAAGAGGGCAGTCTTAAAGGCCCTGGCAGCAAAAACTGGAGCAGGGGTATCTGGTATGTCTAGATTCGTGGTATCTGATTTCGCGAATTGTCAGAATTTGGCTATTATGGTAATAATCCGGTCGTCTTGGAAGGGAATGTTTACTTACCGCCGCTGTCGACCGCGTCCGGCGCGTTGTCCCCGCGCCCCAGCATCCACCCAAGCATTTTGAATTGTATGGCACAGGTATTTAATTTACAATTAAAATGCCCGAGCCTATAGTCCTATGTTTTATATATCTTTGCAGTGTCCTTATGATAAAGGCGCCTTGGGGTTGTTTGTAATCGCGAGGTCGATACTCGTAATCGGCTGATGGTGGTGGTGGTTGTTTGGAAATTTGTTTACTTAGTCTTGTCAGTGACGAAATGTTTTTTTTAGGCCTGGTGCGATAAACTGACTTGATGGCAACGAGACGCCAATTGGCTAGCGGGTTTTCCCAGCACTACTTGGTAGCGCCGTGGAGTGAACTGAGTGCCATTGGACCGCTATAATACACTGGCCAGTCCCTGGCTCAGCCCTGTGAAGTCCAATATTCTTAGTGGCCTTGGTGCTGGCAAGCCCCATGCACATGCGACGCCAGGTGATGGAAATTGCCCCGCCATTGAGGTACAGCTTGAACGAGAGACGCCGCTGGTCCATCTTCAAGTCTTCCTCTCTCATATCATATCAATTATTCGTCCCATAACCTTCCCGATATCTATTATGGCCTCCTTTGTGTGAAGCGTCACGGCCTTGGCTGTGGCTCTTACCTAGGCATCACGCGATCATGGCGTGGAAAGCACCCAGGACATGGACGTCACCGACGAAAACCTCCAAGAATGACTCAAGCTTCCCGGGCCTCAAGCCTCCCGGTCCGGATGCAACAGCCAAGATTGAGTATGAAGAGCTCCAGAGCAACGAGATTATTGCCTTAGAAGCTATATATGGAGATGATTTTATCCAACATACAGCGGCGCACAGCGCTTGGCAGGTATTCCATGGATTCTAATACTCCCTCCCCCATTCGGTGGCCTAGACTGACTTAGCTATGTACAGAAGTCCGATCCGTCGTTTGATATCCGAATAAAGGCATCAAGCGATGAAGACTTTTCTGTGACTGTAGGATTTACTATTACTGCGACGTATCCCAAGACACCGCCGCTGCTGGTTCTTAAAGGCCAGGGCTATCTTCGAGAGGTGACTCAGTTCAAGATTCAAAAGTACATGGAAACGCAACCCAAGGTTTTCGCCAAGGAAGAAGAAGTAATGATTTACAAGGTTGTTGAAGGTATTCGTGATATACTTGAAGATGCTGCGCAGGCAAAGGCGTCTGGAAAGCAGTTACCGTCGCTAGAAGAGGAGCGTGACAGACATGAAGCGGCTCTGGCAAAGATGGCGCAAGAGCAGAAAGAAAAAGAAAAGAAGAAGAAAGAAGAAGAATTGAGGGAAAAGGAGAAGGCTGCTGCTGAAGAGCTACAGCAAGAGCTACAGCGCCAGAAGCAAAAGGCAAGAGAGTCAAAATTCAGTCGTCGCTCCAATGGCTTGAGCCAGCATCCACCCACTGCATCCTCTGTCTCGGATGATGAAACGATTGATTTCGATCAATTCTGCACCATCACTGACCGCATGGGGAACAGTTTGACTTTTAGATCTGTCATTGGTAAGTCTGATCCTCGTGTTGGTCAGGCCTCTACTGTTTTCACTGTACGTCCGGTTCTTGTCAACGGCCAAGGAAATCAGACGATGGCGTTAAAAGAAGCTATTCTACGCCCACACGATAAGGATTACAAAGAGTTCAAGAAACAGCTGCAGTCTTTAGAATCTCGACTACAGGATCTGAAGATTGGGAACAAGATACATCATCGACATCTTGTGGACATTCTCGATTTTAGAGTCGAGAGCGGAATAGCCGCTGATCGTACTGCAGCCAATTCATGGACGGTAAGGATACTGAGTCCACTAGCAGAAAGAGGTTCATTGGAGGAGTTACTTGAACTTGCGGGACATCTCGAAATTGGAAAAGTTAGGTCTTGGACAAGAGATCTTCTTGATGCGCTCAACTTCCTCCACAACAAGAACATAGCGCATCAGGATGTCCATTCAAGGAACATTCTTCTTTTTAGAGAACTTACTGGTGAGATTGTGCCTAAAATATCAGATGCTTCATATCAGAGAGAGATCCACAATCTTAGTTCTAAGAAGCAAGGTCCTCTAGGACTCACCTCTACAAGGTCTGCATATTGGCTACCACCAGAGGTTGCTGCAGCTTCTAAACCGCAATACACATCCAAGGCTGATATCTGGGACTTTGGAATCGTGTTTATACAGATGATTTTTGGCTTAGATGTGCTTCGCAAATATTCATCTCCTAAAAATCTCATGGACTCGGTGATGCTTTCGCAGCCCCTGCAGGAGCTTGTGGGCCGTTTCTTCAAAGACGATAGGCAGAAGAGGCCAAGAGCCTTTGAACTTGGTGCTAGTGAGTTTCTCGCGACAGATGCTCCCGTCTTATTTGAAGATACATCTGCCATGCTGTCCCATAGCCTATCCACAAACTCTTTACAAGCGCTTCCTGTAAGAGTGAGGCGAGATTCAACAACAAATAGATCGACGGTCGTCTCTCGATATACAGAAGACTTTGTCGAAGAGGGGAGGCTTGGAAAGGGTGGATTTGGCGAAGTTGTCAAGGCTAGGAAAAAACTAGATGGACAGATCTATGCCATTAAGAAAATTACACAGCGTTCACAGGCAAGTCTTACGGAAATACTAAAGGAAGTCCGACTGCTCTCGCAGCTTAGCCACCCTGCTGTTGTACGGTATTACAACACTTGGGTTGAGGAAATACCTGATACAACAGACACCGAGGGCGAGACGTCAACAGATGATTATACAGAGGATACCAGGGCCACCACCGAATCCGCCAGCGTTGACATTCAATTTGCGACAAGCACCGGAGGCCTAGATTTCATATCATCCAATGCCGCTGTGGAGTTCGACTATGATTCTGACGAGGATGAGGATGATGTAGATGATGAATTATCCGACGATGAAGACGATGACCGGAGTTCTATTGTGGATGACGTCGGTAATCGTGAGAAACTTCTGGAGAAGGAAAGGCTGGCTGCCCTGCAGCGGCGCGCTCGAATGCATCGATCTTACCGGACCGTTCTCTACATCTCCATGGAATATTGCGAGAAGCGGGTAAGTGTAATAGATTGCATCACTTATGGAGAAATTGCTGAATGATAATCGTAGACGTTGCGAGATCCCATCTCGCGGAAGCTGTATAAAAATACTGCCGAGATATGGCGCCTATTTAGACAGATTTTGGAGGGCTTGTCACACATTCATTCGCTGAGCATTGTTCACCGTGATCTCAAGCCGGAGAACATTTTCATCGCAAGCAGCGCGGATGGCGTGGATAACGTGAAGATTGGCGACTTCGGCCTGGCAACTAGCGGTCAATTCTCTGTGGACCGAGCCACTGTCAACGGCTACGAGGGAGACGACATGACAAGGAGCATTGGAACGGCTTATTACTCTGCTCCGGAAGTGAGGTCCGCATCCAATGGGATGTACAGCACTAAAGTCGATGTATGCGTTTTCTTCTATACAGAGCTGGAATTAGTGATGGCGCTAATCTATTTTCTACTTTTCTAGATGTATTCTCTCGGTATCATCTTCTTCGAGATGTGCTATCAGCCCATGATGGGCATGCAAAAAGCTGATGTCCTTGGTCAGCTTCGGCGACCTACACCGGTTCTTCCCTCTGATTTCAAACCTGGTGACAAAACACAAACCGAGATTGTGCTCTCGCTCGTCAATCACAACCCCAAGGAACGACCGTCTAGTTCTGATCTCCTCAAGAGCGGCAAATTGCCGGTTCAGATGGAGAGCGAGACTATAAGACGGACTCTTGCAGGGCTGGCAGACCCCAGTTCACCATATTACCAGAAAATGCTGTCTACGTTGTTTGCGAGGCCAATTGAGGCGGCGAAGAATTACGCATG
Organism: Trichoderma oligosporum; assembly: GCA_015266385.1. Lineage (NCBI taxonomy): Eukaryota > Fungi > Ascomycota > Sordariomycetes > Hypocreales > Hypocreaceae > Trichoderma > Trichoderma oligosporum. Next base: position 13,694 of record JACBYL010000521.1, on the reverse strand, counting down.
GGACATGCATGGCACCACGCCTAGCTCTGTAGAGCTACTAAATCAAAGCATTGTCAAAAATGCATTGATGGCCATCTTTCGTCGTCATGGCGCTCTCGAGGCAACAAGAACGTCGATATACCCCAAGACCTTGCACCATGCTGACAATGCTGTTCGGCTTCTTGACTCCAACGGCACCGTCCTCCAACTTCCTTATGATCTTACGATGGGACATGCCCGGATGCTGGCGAAGTACTCGCAATCTCCTCCTCTCCAGCGTACTTTCACATTTGGTAGCGTATTTAGAGACAAGCAAGATACGGGGCAGCCTCAGATGTTTGGCGAGGTGGATTTTGACATTGTTACGACAGACACACTGGATCTCGCTTTAAAAGAGGCCGAAGTCTTGAAGGTTCTGGACGAAGTTCTTCATACATTTCCTTCCTTGTCATCGTCTCAAATGTGCTTTCATGTTGGTCACTCTGATATTTTGCAACTCATTTTCGAACATTGTGGCATTGAGCCTGCTTCTAGGAGAGCAGCAGCGGATGTACTAAGCAGATTAAATATTCACAACCATACGTGGCAGAAGATTAGGATGGAGCTCCGGTCACCCGCCGTGGGTATTTCCGCCACTAGCATTGATGAACTTCAGCGTTTCGATTTTCGAGGTCTGTATGATGAATGGGACAATTTATATAATGGCGTATTCAAGTCACTTGCTAACGATTTTAAACAGACACACCAAACAAGGCATTTTCTAAATTAAAGCAGTTGTTTGAAGGAAGCGACATGTATCAGCGTGCCGCATCTACAATAGCACATCTCAAGGAAGTTGTCGAGTATACAAAACGATTGGGCATCACTACCAAGATTTACGTCAACCCTCTCAACAGTCTCAAAGAGGGGTTTTACATGGGCGGTATTCTCTTCTCATGCATCTATGATAAGAAAGCCAAAGATGTCTTCGCGGCTGGTGGCCGATACGACCATTTGATTAGCGAGCAGCGCCCTAAGATTGGAGGACAGTTTGAAAAACGCCATGCTGTTGGATTTAGCTTGGCTTGGGAAAGATTGGCTAAAACGCCGAAATCAGGTGGCTATTCATTCTTAAAGAAGAGCGAAGAAGACGTGAGCAGTATATTCAGCAGCAAACGTGTAAGTAAACGACTTATTCTATTTCTCACATAGAATGTCAGGCTCATATAAAATTTATAGTGCGATATCTTGGTAGCAAGTTTTGATGCGGCTACTCTTCGATCTTCTGGCATTGAGGTTTTACGACTACTTTGGGCGCATGACATCAGCGCAGAACTTGCCAGAGATTCAAGGTCGCCGGAAGATTTAATGTCGAAACACCGAGATGAGACGTATTTGTGGATTGTCATCATCAAGCAAGATTCCATGCTAAAAATCAAAACCATGGGGAAGAAAGATGTGCCAGACGTAGATCTTCCTATGGCACAGTTGATTTCTTGGTTGAAACCCGAGATTCGAGACCGAGATGCCAAAGCCGCTACAAAATTTCGTGGGACACCTGAGCCTACTGCGCAAGGCGAGAAGGATTACGAGCAGGAAGTCAAAATCATGGTTGCTCAAACTAAGAGCAAAAAGTTTAACCGACGTACAGTTGTGGAACAAGCTCAGATCACTGCGGCCTCTCTGATGAATTCATTCCTTGAAGGCCCGATCTTGGCTATTGAAACCAGTGACCATCTGATGGAACTTGTACAGAGCACAAACTTATCGGACCCTGAAAGTTGGCGAAAAGCTGAACATGGCGTGACAACTTCGGAAAAGAAGTGTATTCGAGATATTCATGATCAACTTGACACCTGGAGGTGGAAGTATGAAAAGAAGAATGGCCCGAAGCATTCGTTCTTGTACAACTTTCGGTCAGGCACCTGCATATACTATGATTTATCAGGATGAGTAGCATGATCGGGGAGGAGGGGGAGAAGAAGTTGCTTGTGATTCGAGATTGATGTAGGTACATTAGTGAGTGTGGGTAAGTTAGTGAGGCCTTGGTTCTCAAGTGGCTTGCTTACTTGCTTACCTATCTATCTTGTATACATTTCATAGTCAATTAATATCAAATCACAACTAGATACTCATTCAATTAGCTTATTTGGACTTCATGTTGACCAGACTCACTTTAATTGCATGAAACAGGCATGTAGTATAGTCAAAGGTCTAACATGATAACATCAATCACTTACATTTATCATCTAGGTATTATTTGAATACCAAAAATACCATGAATCATGCTGATAGCTTAGATGGCAAGATGGATATATGTACTCGTATGTGCGCCACCCGACATGCTGATAGCTGGCTGAATCATTCTCCTCGTATAATCAGCACTTGCAGCAGTATTTTCTTCAGCCAAATAGAATCCCATCGAACCAACTAGCGCTACTTCTCGCCCCCCCAAGTTAAAATGAAGGATTTTTTTTTTTGGTGGCTTGCAATATTAAAGGTCCCGTAAGGGTGGCGGCCGAGATCTTACTACTAGATCGATACCTTATTTTAGCAGAGAGTGACAGGCGCTAGGTAGGTATGTTGCGTGTCACTGAGTGAGTTTCACATAATATCGTTATGCACTTACGAGTACATGTTGCAAGCGAGCCTGTTCTGATGCCATTCAAATATTCTTCACGATTCCCTCTTATCTGAGACGAATTTTATTAAGTGTCAGTCCATGCGGGAGTGACTATTGGTGCTGAGGCAAATGTGAAGCGCGCTATATGTAATTTGCCTTCGGATGTACCCCTAAATAGTTCTAAACCAGCGACGGACAAACAAGAGGAGTCCTGCTAAGAACCTTGCTAAAGGGTCCCTGCTGGCGGGCCTGGGGGAGGGGCATTTCAGAGCGCCTTCACCGCCCGGTAATTGGGGCAGTCACCTGTTACTACAGCCACCTGATGCCGTCACATCTTTCTCCCTCCCCCCGTAGCCGGCCCGGCTGAGTTTCGGAAATTCCTTTGCATGTCATTTTGTCTTTCCAGCTCTTCGGAATTCCTTTGCTACTTACTGCCTGATACTTACCCTCTTTAATTTTTTTTTTATCTCTACTCCGTGCGCGACTCTTCTTTCTCCTAACTTTTGTTCCTTGGATGATACCGTCTTAAGCCACAAGTGCTCTTGAGTGGTGGTGCTTCTCCGTCCGCCCCCCTTGGACATACACACACTCTCTCCCGGTTGTTGCCGACAGTCAGCAAACGCCGCCGTTTCCGTTCTTTATCTCCTCAGTCATTTGTGTAGAAAGACAGCGGAAGGAAGCGAAATAGAGAGAGAGAGAGAGAAAAAAAAGAAATTTTCAAAACGTTTGATTTCTTGGTCTTTATAACTTTTAGACGTGGACGAGGACTATTCTCCATTTTGGCACGTTACCATGGCACAGAAGCGTCTCATGCAAGAACTGCGGTCCCTTCAAAAAGAGAAGTGGGTAGATATTGCAGTAGGTACACCCCAATCAACTAGGTTATTTGGGAACTTGTCTTACTCACCATGTAAGACGGATGAAATCAGTATTCTGAAGTGGAGGATTGGTCTCTGGGTCGTCAACCCAGACAGCGTTTGGCATGGCGCATTCCTCAAGGTGAGAGAGATAGAGAACCTAGACCAACCATAAACACAGCGAGAAAGAAACTAATAATGAGCTCCAGGCTGAGATGAGATTCCCACCCGACTATCCCTATCAACCGCCGACCTTCAAATTTTTGACTCCTAATATTGTCCACCCAAACGTTTATTCTGACGGAAACCTCTGTATCTCTATCCTCCACAAACCTGGTGAAGATGAACAGTCTGGCGAATTGGCGAGCGAGCGATGGAATGTTCTTCACGGAGTGGAATCGGTCCTCCGATCTGTTCTTCTGCTAATGGACGATCCCGAGATTAACTCACCAGCCAACGTCGACGCTAGCGTCTTGTATCGAGACAATCGAAACGAGTATAATACCAAGGCCAAAGCGACAGTTGTCTCAACCAAAAAAAACATTCCAGAAGGTGTTCATATGCCCTCAATGGCCGAACTGGCTCCAGTACCTGTGAAACAGATCGATGACGACGCAGACTTTTGGAACATGTCTGACGAAGAGGAAGATTTCGGCGGCAGCGACAGCGATGAAGAGATGGACGACTTTGAGGAAGATGAAGAGGATGAAGATGATAAATGAGCGCCTAAGTGCAAAGAAATCTAAGAGATACACATCAACTAGAGACTGCGTCTGTGCTATTCCTCAAAATCTATTTGGCGACTAGCGAAAGTCGGCTGGCTTTGCCATTACCATGCTCGACTGCATACATTACCTACCTACCTGCCTGTTAGCGAATCCGTTTTGGTGGCGTTTGGCGACTCCCTATCTATGCATGGAATGGACTGGGAGAGATTTCGGTGTCACGGTGTGGCATCTCTACTTTGGAGCTATGGGAGGACTGCAATGAAATTTTTGTTTCTTTTGTTTGCATTATTTTTTTCTTCCTTGGGTCATTACATGGATCTTTTTATCTTAGCGGGTTTGTCGTTTATTGTAGTTCGAGTCTAATGGGCAGCCAGATTTTTATATAGAAGGCAGACGAAGCGCATAACTGCGTAGATACACTAAGCATGAATATATTTTGATAGTGTAGTAAAGTACCTAATACCTATTCTCCTAATGTTAACATAGGGATGTGATTTGTGACTTATGATTTGTGATTTAATAGAGGATTCTTTTGCCAATTTGTAGTACTTTTACTTTGAACCTCGTAGTATGGGAGTATATAAACGGTTCTATTAGTGCTGGGGTCATTTGATGTCAAGACTTGCGTAAATTCGTGGCTCTGCTCCTGTTTGGATGACGAATGCTAGCGCTCTAGATAAACATCTTAGTGAGCTTTAAGCGCCTGGGATAAGTACAGTGTACTCCGTACCACTCAAACTCTCTAGTCTCTAGAGAGTACAGGGGGCTGGCTACCTTAGCATTGTTATGTACAGCTACCCGCAGCTTATCTTATCGCACTTTTGTTCCTCCTCCCTCATTGCTTTGCCCACAACGAACATCACATTGACCTACAACAAATCCTACCTAGTCGATCCATCATCGAGGAGCTTGCGCAAGATTGGCTTGCGTAGCTTGCTGGCGACGCCTCTTCGCCTCAGGTACACAATTTATTGCTTAGCTTTCTCTTTCTTCGCCGTCATAGCCGATATAAATCGTTCATGTCTTTTGCTCGCGCACGACGACGCTTCTGGGGCTAGGGTCACCCATCTATCCGATATCAAATAGAGAGAGAGAGAGAGAGAGCGAGAGAACGCTAGAGAAATAGAGCTTAATCAAAAGCTCTATTTCTCAGGGTCGCCGCTTTTTATTTCTGTTCTAAAGTCCTTTTAACTTATTATTTTCTGGCTATACCTCAAGCTGCCCTCATTCAAAATGGCTTCTCTAGACCCCTCCGAAGATGAGATCTCGCAGGTGGTTGATTTTGCGGGTCTTAACCCTGTCGATGACCGCATCCTGATCATCAACGCACTCAAAGTTTGTGCTCTCGTCGGCCACCTCATTGTGATCACGAAGGTGATGCTAACTGCAATTTTTTTCTTCTCGATTTTTGGTAGAATAATAATCGAAATGTTGAAGCCGTTGTTATGCAATACTTTGACAATTCTGAGACGGTATGCAGATTCAGAGCCTCTTCTACTCGCACCGCCAAGCAGGACCGAAAACTGAACTGAATAATGATTCTAGTTTCGACAAAAATATGCTCTAGCATGGAACGAATCTATGTTCTCAGCAGACAGAGACGGCGCGAATAACAACAACAATGCTGGCATATGTATGGATCGCACATTGTCATTCGACGAGGGAGGATTGCTTGGCTGCTGACACACTGGGGTAGCATTTCATATCGAATCAGTAAACGGCAACGATATCATACAAGGAGTTACGCCTCCTCCACCTGGCTATGCAGCTGGAGCTCCATCTAGACCTCCCTCACGATCGAACAACATATCTCCACTCGGTAGGATGATTGACTGGACTGCGGGAGACGCAGCTGGTAGTGCTTCCCCCTTCCCTTGTTAGAAGAGTGTACTCTGATAGTGCTAGCAGGAGGTTCTACATCACATTCGCAAGAAGAAGACGATATACAAAGGGCCTTGCGAGAATCGGCACAAGAAGCAGGAATATCTTTGCCTCCACAAGAGTCTGGAATTATGGATCATTCGACTTCTACGCCTTATTTTGGCCCCGCGAATCGCTCTGATTATGATTCGGGCAACTGGGCCATGGTCCCTGTAGGACCACTGAAAACAAAGCTAACCAATGCTCCGTCGCCATCTCAAAGAAAGCGAGCCCCTGAAGCTCCCGCGTTCATGGTCCAAGGGTCCGGCTCAGCTGGTAATCATAGTCTGGGAGGCCTGTTAACTATCCTTCACGAAATTCCATTAGCGAGGAACTGTCTTCTACAGTGCGGCTCTCCCGCAGCATCATACGGGTTTAACAGTGAATGGTGGAACGGCCAACAGATTCTGCCTCCAGAGGCGTTACGCCAGATGCAAACCGAAGAGTCGAAATGGGGCGATGGCGATGTGGCGAAGGCAAAATTTGAAGAGGAGCTCCATCGGCTAATGGCATTTCTCGACTCGACTGAGAGAAGTTATGGAACGGTTGATACGATTGTAGATCTGATCCCTGGCGCCAGTGCTGGTGTAGAGAAACAGTTCTATGAACGTCTGGGGCAACAGAGTAGCGAGATACTCGAGCCTTTGTACCAGGAGGCAACTCTGGCTACTGTTGGTGGCGATGACATTGGCTACGAAGAGGCAAGGTTCGGCTTACTAGACTTGGACCATATGCGGACGGAGTATGTCCACATGAAAACGCTATATGAGGCCATTGATCATTTGATGTGGGGAGATGTACTATCATGGAACGAGGCAAACGATACACCAAAGATGGCCATGTTTAAGCAGATGGGAGAAATTCTGGCTATTAGAGTTGGTAATGAAGGACCTCCTGAGTCGTTTGACATCCCTGAAGAATTATACCCAGAGAGATATCTGACCAGCCGTAAGGAGGAGGCCAGAAGAATGCAGTTCGCCTGGTGTGAGACAAAGAATGCTCTTACCAGGATCACAACAGAAGAACAGCGACTACAGGAATGGCAAAACGACTGGAACCAGCTATCTTTTAACAAGAGAGACATGGTCATCAAGGCTAAAGACCAGTGGGTAGCATTCAGCGACTACCTTGAGACGGCCGGGCGTTTTCAGGCAATGGAGGCTTCAGGATTTGATACGAACAAATATCCAAAATACCGAGATGCTCCTTGTCAAATGACCGAGGAACAGCAAAATCACAATGGCCAAGTAGAAGAGGTGCTTCGTCTAACAGGGAAAGTGTTGTCGGATATGGAAGCTAAAACTGAAGGTAAGAGGGATTCTCCAGGCTAGAAAAGAGAGTGAAAGGGAAAAGGGGTGAAGGCATACAATTAGCAACCTATATACTAATGTGTCGGCTAGATCTCCGAGCTCAACTTGAACAGATTCAAGCCAAGCAGCGCTTCCTCGGCAAGCTCTTAACCAATCCAGACAAACCGGGGCGCCCAAAACCGATGACATGTAAGAAGTATCTTTTACGAGGGGTAGCGTCGGACAGGGACGTTATTTATGTCTGCCAACGACTTCAATTGGAGTCAGTAGAATCTGAGGACCCGAAACCACAAGTTGATCAGTGGTGGCGGTTAGAACACTGTCCAAATGAAGACCAGCCAGTTAAATCAGAGGTAAGATTTTTCCATTTTACCTGCTCAGTTTTTCTCTATAGGGGCTTTGATAAGAGTTCAATTGCTAACCCCTTGTAAACAGAAAGTTGAAGTTGAGCGAGTCTTGAGAGATATATGGTACGACACTAAGACGCCGCTGCTCATCTACGCCACTGAAGGAGCACTGAATACACCGAGGGTGCCATTATCGGACGCGTTGAACTTGTTTGTCAAATCAGATAACAAAGCCTTCCGACAGGAACTTAGACAAGCTGCTGCTACCGACGTTAGTGAGGAAAAGATCCGCACGTCGGTCGATCCTATCTCGCCTTCCAAGCGGAAACACCGAGATAGTATGGATTCGATGGATAGCAATAGGGCCTCCATCGGCAGCGAGGATAGAAATCCATTTGGAAGCGCATTCGATGGCCGGATGGAAGAAACAGAGACGGAGCTGACAGACATGTCCGGAAGCAAATCCGATAATGCCAGAAGCTCCGACATGGAAAGTAAATTTGGCGACTATGGAAACCCGCCACCCTTCCCCACCCGTGACCCAGCGCCTACGAATATTGAATCTGCAACTCTTACCCCGGACACGCTGACAGCGGATGAAGGCGAATCGCAAAGGCCAATGCTGTCAGAAGCCGGCCAGCATGATACCGTGACCCAGATGGGAGGGGCTAATGTGGCTAGGAGTCCTGAGATGCAGGAGCGAGCTCGACCACCGACATTTATTATGACGCCGCAAGTAAACGAAGAGAGAAGAGATCTGAGCATGGACATGGAAATACCAGAGCATCAGGAATAGACGCCTTGAAGGTCATCTACGAAAGGACGAACTCAATATCTAGCGCACCCTTTTTATGAGGAAGAAAGAATAAAAATAAAAACAGTTGACTGTTTTATTGGGCACGCTGCCAGTTATGGGATAGGCAGTGTATGAAACTTGTATATCAGATCAGGCTAGGCCAATCGCTCTGCCCACTTGGCAGTAAGGGCATTATAGCATAATGAAGCGACTTGTCTCAGATTTTGAATATGTTATTCATGTGATATGGTTGACCTTTTGAGATTTTGTTCAGAACTTTTGTATGCATATGGAGTATCTCGGAGAGTTTATTATTACTTTGCTAGGTACTGTAGGTTGATGCTCTATTATGATGGCACACTATAGCCGCCATTGTACCCACGCTGTTGACCATTGTGCTAACCATTGAATTCCTACTATCTACCGTCACCTATTTTGGTATTTTATTTTTCAATTGCATTGCTATTCTTCGCTGTTCTGATAGATAATGGATTATTGTGAGTATGGCGAGCTGGGGATCGTTGTTAACGCAATGGAAGCTTCTAGAAGGTTCCACCAGACAAACGTCGATAAAACTTGATGAATAGTTATTGTTCTAATGCCCGCTACGTCGTTTGTTTGTTTACTAAGTGCTAAGGTACTTCGTACTATGTATCAGACTAACACTTTTACTACGTCAAAAAAAAAGCGGGTGAAGCTTTGCGGGCCGAACATGGGGATTTGGGGGGGGTTTTACAAAACGGGGACAGACAGGGATGCTGGAGGTTGGGTAGAGGGCTTAAGAGAAGAGTCGAGAGACAATTTGTCAATGATTTGCAAGTGAGGTAAGAAATACAGGGGGAGAGAAGAACAAGAAGGACATTCTGCGTGGCTGGGGGAGGTTGGGATGGACATGCATGCCATGGACAAAGACAACAGAAGACAAGACATATGATGCCGACTGGAGCTTAGTGCTGCCAGCGAGCATGGTGTAAGTTGAAGTAGCTGTGCTGGCAGCGGGTGAGCTAGAGCTAGCAGAGGGGGGGGCGGAGGGTTTGATCCCTGTAGGATGGAGGCGGCTCTGGTAGAGGTGAAAGTACTAGGTAAGTACATGTACAGCTAGTACTCCGTACCTTGCCTATACAATACAGACGTATTGTTTGACTATTGATGATGATATTGAGCCCAAGCTGAGCCATAGATGAGGTGAAAATTGTCATTCTATCTACTTAAAATGGCAAGGCTTAGGCGTTATAGTGTATATCTATCAAGCCATTAAGTTCCCAAGGACTTTTTTTCCCTTATCAAATTATTCGCATAATTAGAGTAAAGAAGAACAAAAAAAAAGGCATCACCTGCGCCAGCCGCCGAAACGAACCACTGTGAGGCCAGTGGCACGAGTCACCTGCTTTTTTTCTTCTTCCTGACAGAGGCAAGGAAAACAAACTCTACAGTAAAGAGAGCAAAAGATTGGAGGTTTTTATTTTGTCCTTTGGTTAGTTACCTCCCTCCCCCCCCTTTTCTTTTCTTTTCTTTTTCTTTTTTCCTTTCCCTGTATTTAATGATTGTGTGCGTTGGCTGCTGTTGATTGTGTATCTGCATGCTCTGCATCTACAACAGCAGCGCACTGCAGCACACTTACGCCTAATGATATTAAATCTTACATTACATACATACAGATACAACAGGCTCTGACTTTGATTCATTCAGACAACAGCACGCATAAGGCATACTGATATCCGCCCAATTGGCCTTGATCGTCTGATTTCCCCTGTACAGGCCGATCAATCCTTACTCCGTACTGTCTATCCCATCAAAAAACCCCCATATCGCATAGGATATCCCGACCTCTCGTGCGTCATAGCTGGCGCCGGAAGATTCTACAAGGTCCCAGTACCCCTCCAGGCGACTTCTCCAGCCAGCCCAAAAAAAAAAAAAAAATAGTAAGGCGGCCCCACAGCAGGCTCACCTTCTAATAGCCTGACTTTATTAGTACCAGGCGAGCTCGACTTGAAGAGGCCCATCTTTCTCTCTTACTTACTTCTCACCCAATCCCCCCCCCCTCTCTCTCTCAATACCCCGAATCAGTCAAAAAATCCCAAACCCTTTGGACTCTTTTTTCTTTTCTTTCTTCCTCCCTTTCTTTCTTTTCTTACCTTCTCTACTTCCTTTTTTTTTTAAAAAAAAATTAACCAAAAAAAACAAAAGCGATCTTATAATTGTGTGTTCTTTTGTTCTTCCAACCAATTTTCGATACCGAGCGTCGATACTTATCTCTCTCGAGGACGAACTTGTCCTATCCTATATTCGCTGACTGGTGTCCTACTTCCTCCATATCGTTTTCTTTCCCAATAACTGGGTTCTCACCCCCACTGCTGCTAAATATCACATCGACACTATCATCAAGCGGACATCACCATGGTGAAAGAAACTAAGCTTTATGATACCTTGGGTATCAAACCTGATACTTCACAAGATGAGATTAAAAAGGCATACAGGTATGTTAATTTAAACTCCCCTCTTTTTGAATCTTTTGATGCTGGGTCTTTTTTTCTTCTTTTTTTTTCCTTTTTCTTTTTCTTTTCTTGGGTGTCTCAACTCTTTTTTTCATGTCTTCCTCCCAACTCCCCTCATCATACTTGGGCTTGAAACCTGTTGTGGGTGGCAATTGGCTAAAATGACCACATGCTTGCTCCTCCCCACACAGCTTACCACCCAAACTAGCTGATCGCGCAAAATGATGCAGAGGTCAATCAATATTTGAGGCTAACCTTCATTTGCATAACAGAAAAGCTGCTTTGAAGTGGCACCCTGACAAGAACAAAGACAATCCCAATGCTTCAGAAAAATTCAAAGAGTGTTCACAAGCGTACGAGATCCTATCCGACCCGGAAAAGCGCAAGATCTACGACCAATATGGCCTCGAATTTCTATTGCGGGGTGGTGCCCCTCCTCCCGAGGGAGGTCCAGGAGCCAATCCTTATGCCGGGGCAGGCGGCATGCCGGGCGGAGGGTTCGGTGGCTTTGATTTCGGCGGTATGCCGACAGGCGGTGGTACTAGGACTTTCCATTTCAGCACGGGCGGTGGCGGTACCAAGGGCTACAGCTTTACGAATCCAGAGGATCTATTCACAGAATTTATGCGCAGTACTGCTGCTGGCGGTGGTGGTGGTGGTGGTGGTGGTGGCGGCGATGATGACGACTTTGGTTTCTTTGGTTCATCTTTTGGCCCTGGCGGCGGCGGCGGCGGTCCACGACCTGGTCGGACGAGGACGAGGTCAGGGTTCGCTGAGCCTCCTAGGAACCGTGAGCCAACACCCGAGGTGACAACTGTCGAACGACCACTGGCTCTTACGCTGGAGGAGCTATACCATGGAACTACAAAGAAGATGAAGATTAAGCGCAAGACATATGACGAGACAGGCAAGCGCGTGCAAACTGATCAGATCTTGGAAGTGCCCATCAAACCAGGATTGAAGAAGGGATCTAAAATCAAGTTTAATGGAGTTGGTGATCAAGTGGAAGGTGGTAGACAAGATTTACATTTTATCGTCGAAGAGGTAAGCAAGCAAACTTTCAGCATGGCGCAACCCAACCACATACAGTTGACGTGAGCTTTTTTTTTTTCGCTAACTGTTTCTATAGAAAGAGCATCCTCTATTCAAGCGAGAGGACAATGATATTGTACACACTGTCGTATTGGAACTGAAAGAAGCATTGACCGGATGGAAGCGAGTAGTCGCTACGATCGACGGCAAGCAGATTAGCATAGACAAGGGCGGCCCGACACAACCCGGGAGCGAGGATCGGTACCCAGGGCTGGGAATGCCCATGACGAAGAAGCCGGGACAGCGAGGCGACTTTCTTGTCCGCTACAAGGTCAATTTCCCTTCGAGCTTGACACAAGAGCAAAAGGCAAAGCTTAAGGAGATTTTGTAAGGGCTCATACTTTTTGCAAATATTTGAAAAAGAGGGGCTTTGGTATGCGGGACATGGAACAGGACCTCACGAACCGAGCTGCGCGACCCTTTTGAAAAAGGCAGGGAATTGTCTGTGATTAGAGACGGACTGACAGGCGGCGGCGACGATGACGACGATGACGATGAAAAGACTACCGTCGTATTTTTTTCTTATTTTTTTTCCCTTTTTCTTTTCTTTTTCCTTCCTTCTCCTTTTTTTGTAATGATGCAGGAGGAATTCACAAGGAGTAAGGCGTTTAGGGATAAGTTTCTGGCAGAGTTCTAGGCACGCAGTGGTTTCTTGTTGGCATGAGTGAGAAAAAATATCACTTGGGGATTCTTTTTGTGGCGAGGAATTGAATGGATGCATCTATAGCATTATCATGTTCATGTTAGTCGTTGTTGCAAGACAGCACCGAATGGGATGGATTGATTAACAGCGGAAGATATTACATTTCTTTTGACTTTTTTTTTTTTTTGCTGATTTTTGAAAAACTTTTTTTTTTTTTTGCTGATTTCTGAAACACTTTCCGAGATTAAAACTATGATTCATTAATTAACCAATCAATCAATCAATTAATTAATCACAGTTTGTATGAAATGTAGGTGGTGATGGGGTGTTTTGTCAGTCACAACTCTCAGTTTGCGTTCCAAGGCGTGTTCAGGAGCAATTGAAGGATGACAAGATTTCCAATAAAGCGATATATTTATAAGATAATTAATTTAATTGCGTAAATACAATTATATAATTATATAATCAATTAATTCTACTAGACATTTTGAAGATGATGCATGTATGTGCGTCGCTTGAGTGAGGCATTGACAGCAAGCCACGTAGTAAGTTTTCATTCAATCAAGAGCCCTGTAAATTGACTGCAGCATAGCATATAGCATACTTGTATTTAGCACCATCGTGAAGGAGGGGCAATGACGACACTGATGGAGCACTTGCGAGGGGGGGGGGGCGGGGGGGGGAAATCTGGAATTGAAGAGGATGTTTTGTATAGTCTGTACTCCGTACTCCGTAAAGTAGTATATAGAAAAGGAAATTGCATGTGATGGGCAAAATAAATAAAGAAAATAAATAAATAAATAAATAAATAAAAGGAGAAATAAATAAATATGATTCAATTGTGCATAATCTTATCATGAAGAGAAGCATCGTGACATGGAGCTGACGCTATAGATGCCACTTCAGAAACAAGATTTTATAAAGA